>JAFBJS010001890.1:321140-352705 GCA_016785265.1 Paraplagusia blochii
GAAAAACAGTTCAGTCTGAAATGATTGTTGTCTTAAATCTCTTATTTATTTATTTTATTTCCAGTCATGAAACATCAGAACGTTGTTCCACTTAGCAATGAGCCCCCACAATATATGAATAAAAGCACGCCCCCCCCAACCCCCAGCCCCCGAAAGCCCTCCCTCTCAAGCCATTTGTTTATTCCATTTTCATGGAAATGCAAAACAACACAAATGGCAGTGTTTGTCTTTATGAAAGTAGGCCAAACAAGTGCTGACAAACAAGAGGGGGAGTTGTAGGTCAGGGCGCCACAAGCCATGTGTAACCATGCCTGTCGAGAGAGCATGACACGCTGCAGTAAGCCACAATAGACACAATAACATACAGACGTACAGGGCTGCCAGGGTGATGTAACCTCGTCTAGACAAGAACAAACCATCCACAGGCCTTAATGATCTGTTTTGGTTCTGGATATTTTTCAAAAATTGGAAACACTTAAAAAAGCATGTCAAGATGAGTTTCACTTCACCAGACACAACAGATGGTACGGACCTCTGTTTGTAGTGGTCTGTGAATAATGTCTTCATAAATATGTAAGTAAAACTTGTTTTTGTTGCTAAAGACAGCAGAGCATCTCACCAAACAGACCAAACACTCATAGCTACACATTTGGAATATGCTCAGAATAGCAGGTCAAATGCAGTGCAACATGAACCATCTATAACCGATTTTTGCGATGACATTTTTATCCGTTTTCTTCTGGGCCACCGTTTTCCTTTGACTCTGTCGTCACAGTTTGACTTGACGTGTTATGTTTGTTAATTTTCCACTGTGACCTGTGGGTTAAGAACCTCCCTGAAAGACTGACATGACCCTGGTCCCCCCGCTGTGTGGAAGTGCTCCTTATTCCTGGAGTTCATAAATCACACAGCAGCATCAGTCGGGGGTCGTAGGGGACGTTGGGGAAGGGGGTTGACCAATCATCACTTGGTCAATTTTATTGATCCATGGAATCTGTTCATATAACATGCATTAGATTCAGATGTGGACCTGCTGTCCAATGTTTATATTGTCTTCTGGAATGATTTCAACAGATCTCCTTTGTGAGATTATAGTAGTTTTAAGATTATTTCAATGTTTTTCTTATGAAATCAGTTGGCTGCACAGATCAAACCAGTCGAGCAGAGAAAAAGCCCAGTCCAGCAGAAGTTGACCTGTTACAGACCAGAACATCATGTATTCCAGTTGAGACCTCATTTGATTATAATAGATGTAATTGTTTTGGGCCCCCCCACAGTCCGACCCCCCCATAACTCAGGTTGATCTCCCACACGCATACACACACAACAGATGCCCCATGACGCTCTTTCACATAAAGCGGGCACGTGATGGCAGCCGGCCACCGGCCTGCCAGCCTGAGGGCATTGTGTCCGACTCGGGGCAGGCAGCCGGCCTCCCTTAATACCCCTTTGTCTTGGGCAGGGTAACAAAGCAGTGGCCAAGCCACTGGTGTGGCACGTGCACAGCCAATCATCCCTGTGGTCTGTGACCCAAACAGGTGGATCTGAGGGGACGGGCTGGTTGTGGTGGGTAAATGGAGGGGGTGAGACTGGGAGGATGCATCTGTCTCCATATTCAACGACTCCCAGGGTCAGCCTCTGGTCCATCTGGTCTCAGGAGAGAGGGAGACACGCATGTCGGCCCAGACTGGCAGGTGCAGGGAGGAAATCCAGATTAAGACAAGTAGAACTGATCAGATGATAAAGGATAGAAGGGTTTTCAAACATCAAATTAGCTTTATGAGGATCTAGATCTGACTATCGCTGAAGGATTTCACTTTTAGAAGAGCGTCTTAAGACATAGAACCTAATTAAATGTTTGACAACAGAAGGAACTGTAGTTTTTTTGGCCCTGAAGGACTCCTTTTACTGTGGGGAGAACAGTGTTCTGGTCATAGATCATTCTCAACCTCTGTGCTGTCACATCGACAAATTTGTCTTTAATTACATTTGAAAAATAAGACAGTGTACAGTACACTGCAGGGCAAAAGGGTATTAGCTATGAAAACTTAAATAAAAAAGGCAGTCAAAGATTTTTTCTATATCAGCATTTTCTTCAACTAAACAAACCCAGGTTTCACACTGAATGAAAACTGTGAGTTTGTCTGTTTGTGAGGATTCAGTCGTGTTTCAGAATAATTGATATCATGGGAATATGTCTACTAATGATGTTAATATGATGGTATTGATTTTTCATTGCATATGAGTTGCATCTGTTTCCCTGTTTCATTGGTGATAATGTTGATAAATGGTTAAAAATATTTTTTTCTATATTTTGAGAAAGGGTGTTTTTCATTTTTCATTGGACAAATCCTTGGCATTTATACTGGGGAAAACTGTTCAGCTAAAGCATACAGTATGTATCAGTATGTATCAAACTTAAATCTGGCCCACAAAATCATTTGGTATGGCCCACAGGAGCCTGAAAAGGATTTTTAAATTGTGTATAGAGCACAGTTTCTTAACCTGATGAATTAAAAGTTGTTTTAATTCAGCGATAAACAATAATTGTCATCTACAACTATAATTTAGTATTCATTAACTGCAGTAACATGTATTAATACATTATCGAGTAGTGACATCTGCACAGTATTCCATTTACAACCGACTCTTCAAGGAAACTGTGTTCTTGACGTGGCCAGCAGGTAAAAATGAGTTTGACACCTCTGAGCTAAAGTTTTAAAAAGCCCAACAGAGGGCAGGCTGCAGCGCAGAAGATTCAATGTTAAATTTTATTTAGGTTCTCCATTTTTCTCAGGGAAACCAGAGCCAATCTCAACAGATGGTGGACGATGGAGATCACAGGTGACGAACAACAGTTAACACACACAGACACATCATTACAGGGTCTTAAACTGCTGACTCTATGCTGTAAGGCAGAAACAATATCCACTATCTGACCAGGTGGTCAAGAAGATTTTTTAACTGTTACACATTTGATTGATGAGTCGATGGAACTAAAACAGTTTCTCTGCAGACATTAGAAAAGTTCCGTCAAAGTTCGGAATCCTGAACTTTCTTCCACTTGTGTGTGGTGGCGGCATTTATTTGTTGCACGTGTCGTGAGCAGGCTGCGTGCAGAATCCAGAAAGGCTTAGCTTTTATGTGCGATTGCACTGTGGAACAGTTCATTGATGTATAACAGTGAATGAAATATTCAAAATAAGCAAAGGGAGAAGATTTGACTCTCCAGCCCATCACTGCTGTGGGCTCTGCACTGGAACCAACAGCTGTTAGTTTTATCTTGCTGTTTTAACATGGTGGTAAATAACTGCTGACAGATACACACAATCTCAAGAACATAGTTGATTTAATACTGTTAAATAAGTAAATGTTATCATTAATCATTCTAATGTTTCTCTTTTACTATTTACAGCTGCTGTGTTTTAGCCCAAAGAATTCTGGGAGAACTGTCTCCACACACCTTGATATTCTTCTGTTTAAAATGAAATCCCTGTTAGTTATCCAGATCTCTCCCCCTCAAATTAGAAATGCTGTTTGATAGTAATAATAACAATAATAATAATAAAAAATTTGATAACAATATAATTTATTGGAATTGTATTTTCACGAGTCTCAGTTCTGTTGATATTGTGATTATTATCTGGTTCTTTTCTTGCTGTGACTTTACTTCACCACAGACCAACAGCACTGCATGATCCCACTGTATTCATTCAACTTCTTTTTTACCGACTTCACTACAGCTGACAACACGGTGGTGAAGTGTGTCCCTCAACGACACACTTGAGAGCAGCTGTTTTCAAACACTCACTACCCTGTCATGCAGGAGTGTCATCAACTTCTGATGATCAGGTTTCAGCAGATGTGACTCGTGTATTCACCTGGTTTAATGTGTGAACAGGTCATTTAGGAACAGCGAGTTATGCCAAGAAGTATCTTTTTTTCCAAATATATATATTTTTTAGAAAGTCCAGTATACTTTTGAAATACTTGCATGATAAATCTGAAGATGTTTGACAGGTGAATTTTTTTAACCTTTCAAATTTGAATTTGAATTTGTTTTTCACCTGTCAAACCCTTGGAGGTTAATTGTTTTCTCAGAAAAAAACACACTTTTTAATCTTTACTGTGACCAGGATGACTGAAAACCTCCATTGATGTAATATTCATTCATTCATTCATTCATCTTCATCCTCTTATTCGATGCCTGATCACAAAGGCAACAATCTCCACGGCTGACACCCAAATCACACATATCACTCCATACTACAGTATTAGCCTTGCTGTGGGTGGTGAGCCCACTGGAAGTTTCGTGGGTGGGAACGGTGCTATGAGTGGTAAACCTGGCAGCTGGTGTATTAGAACCTGAAGCCTTCTGGACTTTGTCAACCACTAGGCCACCACTGCTGCCTAAAATATAATATTTATTTCTTTGGCTGCCTCGATGCAACATATATCAATTTTGGAATTCAGCTCAAATAGAAAATGTAGCAGTGGTGGCCTAGTGGATAAGGAAGCAGACGGGGATCCACAAGGTTCCAGGTTGGAATCTACTGAGGTTTTCTGAGCCTAGCACTGTCTTGACCCACATTAACTTCCAGTGGGCTCATCACACACAGGAGGGCTGACAGGTCGGAGCAGTGTGATTGACGTGGCAGAGACTGCGGAAAACAGGTAATGGATAAGGAGTGAATGAAAGAATAGCAATGACAAATATTTGTCTTTCCTTTTAAGTGTTTATCCTATAAAGGCTGATTCAGGACAATGAACTCCTTGACGACAAAAACTGTGTCCCTGTGTGGAAAGCAACAACAACTCGGTGACAGGAAGCTAATGTTTTAATGCAAGTGAATGTTGGGCTTTAACAAACTCGTTGTTAACTTGACCCATAAATCCAGTGATAATGTGTTTTCCAACATATGTCCAGATTTAATCTTTAAGCTGAATTTTTAAGCTGTTTCTCTCCGAATAGTTTAACAAACATGTGTCACTAATGGACCATTGTGTCCTGACCAATGTCCCTCTGCCCTGACCCCACCTCCACGCTGATCAAGTAAAACCCTGTGTGGTTTGTAGAGGCCCGAGAACTAAAATATCTACAACTGAATTTTTCCTGTACACAATGCCAATATGTTTGGCATTGTTCAAATTAACAAGGAATCAAAATCTATTTAAAAAAACGAAAATTTCTTTGTTCTGGAGCTGCTACATTGTGGGATGTAACTGATCTAGTCCAGCAGCTCTACTGTCATTATCATTAGTGGATCTGTGTAAATCCACGGATTAGTTTGAGAAATTAAAATAACATGTTTTTTTAAAAAGAAATAAAAAAAACTTCAAATCTCCGTAGATTTCATTTTTAACACGTCTAAAGCTGCTATTATGTGTGCAGCACAAACCCCTTTTAATTTAAGCTCTGACGAGATTATCGAATCCATTGATGATGTCACAAACTTAAATAATTTCATAAAATGTTGACTAAGCCTGGGTAAACACTTTCAAGGGGATACTGCTGGATTAGCTGGGGAAGATCATGTTTCTCTCTTGCCTTTTTCTGTTGTTGAAATTGTTTTTTGTTAGTGTCAACACATTTCCTCACTTCATCCTCTTGGGGGCGTTATTTTGATTTTTTTTATTTAGTCGTCAGTTATAGATACATAAGAAGTTCAGACTTTCTGTTCTCTCCCGAACTGACGATGGGAGCCGTGTTTTAGTTCAAAGTGTCGTAAAACACCTTCACGGTTACTGTTGTTCAGTCCTGTTTCCTCTTCTGTGAATTTTAACGCAGTTATTGGACGACGTATAAAAAGTATCGAACAAATACAGTAAATAATGGCGATATTGAATATTTCTAGATTTTTATATATAATTTAGAACACATTTACTGCATTTTCTTCCAGTTGTCATTGTTTTTCCCATCAGTCTATCGAACACAACAGTTGACAGATTACAATTATGATATAAATGTCAATAATTATTGTTTGAATGTATTGTAAACAGTGTTTATATTTTTTCTGTCCCTATCCGTGACACCTAAGCGCACTGCAGCCATAGTGCGTAAACAATATTCAAATCTCATTTGAATATTTGCTACTACCACCAAGATCTGTTTGAAATACTACAGTTTTAGTATCAATTTAACAAAATAAAATGTATTTTTCGTTAGATTTGTTTTATTTTTTCACTTATGGCAGAGCTTTATTTAATAAATACAACATTTTGTCTGCGTAGTTCTCGCTGTTTTTTTTTTCATTTTTTATTATTGTGTTTATTTTTAATACGTCGTTTTTCCCTGTCAATTAAATGATTTATTAAGGATAATTTTTATATTAATAAAATCACATAACCTTCTTGGTTTTATCGAAAAACCTTTTTCCAAAATCCATTAGATTTTTTTTTAAATATATTTTTGTTTTGGTGCGTGTTCCGTTTTTCCTCAGACTTTTCGTCTCCGTTTTTTGTGTCCTGTGTCCAGTGTCTGGACTCTGTGGAGGAACCTCTCTCTGTGGTTCTCTCTCTGTCTTTCTCGGCCTCCGTGACCACGCTCTCCTCCCTGGCGCTCTGTGAATGGACGGACTCCTGTCGGTCCGCTCGGACAGTCAGCGGAGCGGGGCCGGTGTCTGTGGATTAGAGCAGCGTCTGTTGACTCCATATGCTCCTCAGCCTCAGCCTCAGCCTCAGCCTCAGCCCCACTGGATTAAAACTCTTTGTGTGCGTGCGTGTGTGTGTGTGTGTGCGTGCGTGCGTGTGTGTGTGTGTTGAGGAGCGAAGGCTTCGAGGTTACAATAACAAGTATGAACCGGCTTTTGTGTCCACTCTGCTCTGATGAAAACGTCCAGAGAGGAGAACTCCACAGTGACAAGAACTGGACTGAAACCATTTATCAAATAACTAACCGACTAAAAGATCTGACCGTTGCTGGAAACTGTTGATTAATCGAAGTCTAAGTATAAAGTAAACATTTTAACTTCAGTAGACAATACAGTGGGAGTAGTGCGGTAGAGTACTACGGGTAAAATATTAATACTTAGGGAGCACATGAAGTACTGATGTATTCTGATGGGAACATATTTATTTATGTAATATTTTATCAACCAGTAATTCGGGTCCACTCTATTCTAGTCCTATAGCGTGTTACCGTTTATTCACTAATCTAAACAACAATAACACATCAATAACACATTATTTTTATTTTGTTGTTGGAATAACTAGATAATGACTTTTGTATTGTTTATTTTAGTTAAAATCTGTAATTCACATAAAATCCGAACCAACGACCGTCATCATAATTGAAAAATCGACTGATTAATCGGAATTTCGACTAATTCACCGTTTTAGTTTTGCTCTATTTTTATGTTTTTCACAGCTGCAATTCATTATTTCGCGTACACACACACACACATATATATATTTAAACATATATATTTTTAAAATATTCTTTAAACTGTTTAATTTTTCATTTGTTTTTAGTAGGAAAACAAAATTTTTCTATCTTCACCTAAAGCAGAATTTACCTACTACTGGATGAATGGATGATGGATGGATGAATGGTTGCTTGGACGGATGAATGAAAGGATGAAGGGATGGATGGACGAATGAAGGGATGGATGGATGGATGGATGGATGAATGGGTGGATGAGTGGATGTGTGAAGGTTGTCGTGTCTCTGAGAGGTGGAGCAGCTGATGAATATTCAGGCCTGGTGTCCCACCAGTTCAATTGTACCATTGTTTATCCTGTGACGCTGTTGCTGCTGATTGTTACTGAAGTTGAATATCATTAAAATAACACAGCAACAACTTGAAGGAGCAGATGGTCCAGAACCAGAACTCTGTTCCTGAGCCTTGAATTAAGTCCTGAATGGACAACTTTGAACCACTGAGCCATTGAGCTTTTTTTAAAAATTTTTCAACTAAATATATATCATTAACGTGACATCATATGGTTTTGTGTGTGTGTGTGTGTGTGTACTGCGGTGTTGTGCACCTGCAGCTCCTCAGTGTCTCTTGCTTTTAACGCTTCGATTCTTTCAAGGAAGGCTGTTAATTATTCCCTCCTTCAGAGCTGAGTGAGACACAGATTATTGGCAAATGTCAAGGACGTTAATTGAATGTTGGACTTCTAACAATTAGAGGCGAACATTCTCATTACAGAGACTGATCTCAGTGCTGTGTCCACAGGCTAACTGACTGACTGACTGACTTTACCACGTGGAGAGGACTTTAGCATAAACAGGCACAGACAGTACCAAGACAGAGCTGCTTCTCCACCTTCCCACTCACATTTGGAAACCATATTATTGCTGATCTTTAATGAACGTGGTATTTAATGAACGTGGTATTTAAAGACGTTTTCATCCCCGCGGAGTCATTTTAAAAATCATTCCAACTTTAAGGCCTCCACCTCCACGTTTTTAAAAATAACGTTATAATTGTTTAGAGTATTTTTATTTCTTTTAATGACTTATGAACGTGTGTTTTGACTTTTTGCATCCAGAAGTGAACAAAACCACTTTTTAATTGACTAACATTTACACTATAAATATTATAACGTGTTGCTATGTATAATACTCTATTAGTAAATATTATTATTTTATTACGAATATTAAATAAGCATTTGACTTAATATATGCATTTTATGTGATATTTATTTTCATGTATACTTCAGAGAACCTGTTGACATCTTTAACAGCTCTTACTCACTGTGTTAAAATCAGAGTCTTGTTTATTTCTACAGATTCACTGATATTTGACTGTGATTGCCACTCCTGAAACCAAACGTGCAGTTTTCCATGTGAATCACTGCGGTTTTCCTGCTATTATTATTATTATTATCATTATTATTAGACTCTGGGGGCTCAGGTTCATAAAGTCCATGTAGGTGGGCTTTGAAGGAAGAACCCAGTGCCTGTGTCCTTCAGCCCTGAGGAACAGCCGCTACTGAAATATTGGGATTAACATCTGTGGGAGGCAGCGGGATTAAAACACGAAGCGAAATCTCTCTTTGTTGAGAGTTGAATCGCCGGAAATCAAAAGGGGGGAACAAACACTGGAGAGGAATGGGTTAAAAAAGGCTCCAGAAAATAGTGACAACAGCTGAATGAGGTTTCTACCAACCATTAGAAAATTAAAATAAATTAAATTCTATGTAACCCAAAAAATTAAAAACACCCAGGTTGAATCTGAATAAAAAATAACTTTTACAAAAACTAACGGTCTATTTATTTCCAGATTGATAATAAAATATTTAAAATGACCTAGGTTTTTATTCAACTGTGATTTTTTATTTTTATAAATAATATCTAAAAAATCAATTAATATCGCTAGAAAGAAATATATTCGTAGTTTTTGAAATAATTGGAATAGTCAGGTCAGGGAATTACTTTACTTAAGGGATAAACAAATACCTCGTTAATCGAGTCATTTCATCTCAACACAACTCAGTTTCAAACCTTAAATAAGTGTTTGTTTTTTTTTTCTTTGTCCAACCAGGACCTTTTGTTAGTAAACCCAAACTTTCTCTACTACTACAGCTACTTAATAGAAACAGACACGCACGCGCACACGAGTGCAGAGTGAGCTCACAGGACCTTTTATTCGCGTCTTTTCAGCGGTGAGGTCACACCATCTCTGGAGCCAATAAGGATCCATAGTCACCGTGTGATGCGTTCAATGTAGTGGAGAAAAAGCAGCCGACAGTCTTCAGCAGTGACGTGTCTAACTCTGACAGAAAAGTCTGGCCTCTCTGTCGGTCTCTCTGCCTGTGATTCACAGCAGAGAGTCTGATGAGTGGGGCTCACAGATTGCATACAATACAACAGATCACAGTTTCCAATGCTAGCACAGATAAAAAAAAACACAAATGAACCATTTATATAAGACACACACTGATTGTCTCTTAGAAACTACATATTGATTCCTTATAAACACTTTTTTCTTAAATAAAGTAGTGCATCATCCGTGTCCAACTCCCCTGTCTCTCTGCCCGTCCGTCGGTAAAGATTTATTTTTGTCCCGTCCATCCCGAACACTTCATCTGGGACGTGAGGTTCGCGGACAAACATAGTTCCGTGGCTGAGGTGAGGTTCGGCCCAGAGTTCACTCCACGCTGTCCTCAACAGGTGTGTTTTTTTGATGTGGAGCTGTGGCTTTAAACTGTGTATAACCGCGCGAAAATCTCTTTACCAGGGCTAAAATAAATTAAACACTCCTTCTATAACGGGACCGAAGGATCGTCATGCCAGAAATTAAGCGGAGGTGGGCGCTCGAGAGCCCACTGAATCCCCCAGGTCCGGGCCTCGGGTCGGCCAGTCTCACTGAGGGCCCGCAGCGCCGTGTCCCAGGTGACACGCTGCGTTCACAGGACCTGGAATTTCCACGAGGAAGTCTGATCCTTATAATCCAAGCAGTCTGCGTTGAAGTTCAGCTTCCAGGACGCGGCCTGGTCCTTATAATCCAAGCAGTCTGCGGTGGAGTTGAACCCGAGACCGGAAGTGCCGTAGCCCTGGGTGGACAGGGACGCGGGAGACTGGTTCAGATGGCTGGTGACTGCGTTTGTGCTCATGGGACTGAGTGTGGAGCCCGCGCCTGACAACTGGTGGTGCATGGGAGTGAGGTAAGAGCTGCAGTCCATGCCGCCGAAGTACGAGGTGGAGCTGGCGTAGCCCTGGCTGTAGCCCGAGGCCTGGGTGTAAGTCATGGGGTAGGACCTCTGCATGCAGGAGGAGGAGGTAGACAGCGGGTCAGAGAGCGGAGAGATGGACGCCGGGCTCCAGATGGAGACCGGGGCGGTGCTGGTGGAGATGGCCGGGACCGTGGTGGTGCTGGTGGGGGGCGTGAACTGTCCGCTGGCCCCGCTCTCCGAGCTCACTTCTCTGGTGGGAGAACTTTTCTTCTTGGCCGGTCGAACCTTGTTCTGGCCTCCGTTCTGCTGCTGCTGTTGCTGCTGGCGACACTTGGCCCTACGGTTCTTGAACCACACCTGGTAAAAACAAATCACAGGGTGTTTTATTTGATACAACTAAATAATTATAGATTTTATATGTATAATATATCACAAAACTAGGAAGGAGGAAAATGTACAAATGGACTGAGCTTCACCCACAGAGCGAATATTTATCCAAGAACATAAATCCATCTCTTAGATTAAATAAACTCACACGCCCACATTATAAAATAAAAGCTCTGAAAATTTTCGCAAAATATATTTTTTTCATCATAGACTAAACGTTTGCCAATTGAATACGCTTCAAAACTGTGAAAAAATTGTTTACAGAACAGCGTTTGGTTCCACGCAGTGAAATGATCCGTCTCATTATATTCGCCAATTTAAAAGTAAAATTATTTCCTCCCTTCGGCTAAAGATTTCCACTTGATCTAAGCAAAAAAAAAAAAAAAAAAAAAAAACAAAGCAAAAAAAAAAAAAAAAAAGCAAAGCTTCAGTTATGGTGAATCTGAGATTTCTTTCCTGAAGCGCAGAGGAGAAAAACAAACTTCAAATATCCCACTGAGTGGTGGATTTCTCAGTCACCACCTTTAAAATAGTGTCTGTTATTTGTGTTGTTGCTAACCGTTATTACTCGTTATTGGGTAGAAATAATCGACTTGTGACAATATTAACAAATAAATAAATTCATGTTAATTTAAGAACCACTCACTATATCCTTTTCTTGTTTCTTATATTTGTAAAAAAAATGCAAATAATAAAAGTTGTTTTTTTTCTTACCTGCACCCGTGATTCAGGTAGATTGATTTTGAGCGCCACCTCCTCGCGCATGAATATGTCCGGGTAGCGAGTTTTTGCGAACAACGCCTCCAAGACGTCGAGCTGTGCGCGCGTAAAAGTAGTCCTCTCCCGCCTCTGCTTCCTTGGTGTTGCTGTAAAAAAACCCCACCAAAATAAAATATTTACTCATGTCACATTCAATTACATTTTCATTAAATCTACACGTTTAGCCTTTTGAAAAGATTAAAAGTCATTTGTATCTTTTTGATGTACGCGTAATTACACACCAACCCTTGGAGACTGAAGCGCCGCGGGCGATTACATCATTTTGTAGTTTTAATGTGCAGTAGGCGGAAATACCCATTAAAATAAAACTAAAACTATATATATTTTAAATACTTTATTCATGAGCTTTTTCCAAAATAGAAACATACAAATATGTGGTATATGGAAATAAAGTTTCCGCGTACCTGGGTAGCCCACTGACGGGTGCAGCAGATCCATGCCGGACGTAGTTAAGCTGAGTCCATTGACTGTGTAAGGTGGTTGCTTTAGATACGACATCATGCTAATGTTGGTCTGAGGGCTGAAGTTGGGGAAAATTTTGAAAACTGGTGGAGCTCCCGGTGTGGACTCTGCTCTGACGGAGGTTCGTGTTGATCAGGACTGTTGTTCCAACAATGGAGAAACAGAAGAAAAAAAAGAGCACGGTTTTAATTTGACACCCGGCAGAATTACGGCGTACTATAGCAGCACATGTTAAAAGTCTAAATGGAAATATTCCAACCATTCCTACCAAAATAAAATACAGCATTTGTGAGTACAACAACTTATTTGTACTTGTGTTAAGAAAGACCAAGTTTTTTTTTACCTAATTTATTGCAAAGACAATTACAATTTTTTCTACTAATTTTCTGTCTTACTTATTTCCCTCTTACTTATTATTTCCCTCTCAATCATTGCTTTACTAATATGAAGTGATGGTTACTATTAATTAACAATTAATTCGAAACATATCTGTAATTTATTGTTTGTAATTAGGATTGAAACAGTGTGGATCCCCAAATTAAAATGTATTAAGATTTTTTTATAGTTATAGTTTATTACATTATAGCTATAGCACCGTCCGTCCTGCTGGTCCAGTCTATTTCCTGTCTGTAGTCAGTGTCGGTGAGGTGACGGTCCACCGTTATTCCTAATGTGTTTCTTGATTAGTTTTTCCATTTTTCCACTTCATTATCCAACGGTTTCTAACCCTCGTCCCAATCTGTCACTGTTGTAAACCAGCGTCACCGGCGGACACAGCGCAGTCGCTCGACGACAACGAGTCCGAGCCGCACTTTCGTCACCAGTCGTTCACTTTTAATGAGCGAGTTCAGGGGAAGTTCGGATAAAGGAGACGGATAAACAACGACTCGTTTAAGTTGTATAAATGTAATATGTTTAAAAAAAATACCATCGTTGTCACTTATAATACCCCGGTCTGGTTTTTATTTTATTTTAATTAACATAAGAGAAAAAGAGTAAAAAGTGTTCCGAAGTGATATTACTTTAATTCACCGGTAATTTTAAATCACCGGAAGTAGAAAGAGACCGGAATATTTACAATATAAGTATAATTTAATTCCAGTTTAGATTTTATATGATTTCGATATTTATTTATATGTAAATTCAAAAAGACACTTAATGATGAGCCGCGACACAAGTCTGAAGAGATACAGAATAAAACTGGTCTAAATACTAGTGTTAAATATATTACTATTCGTATTATTATTACGGTATCAGATCAACTTCTTCCCTTTTACCCACCAGTAGATAACGATCTACTTTAACACAGTCTTTAATTATCACAGTAATTAATGTGTAGTCTCAGTCTAACTCATTTCTCCCTCACTACAGTACCACAACCACAACATTTACCGTTGTTTTAGTTTTTCGCTTCAATAATAACCACAACCTTCGCTTGTTTTAATGCTAATATCAAACTTTTCTGAATGTTCGTAGTCGCTGCCACTGAACTGAAGTGTTCCAGCCTATGACTGCTGTAAAACACCACAAATCGTTACCTTTCACTGGTTTAACTCAATAATAAATGCTATTAAAACGTGTCAATATTAAATCAGTTGGCCAATTTATTGTATTATCATTAAATCATTGCAATATATTTAGTTATATGGCATCAACCGCAACCACAACAATAATAGTAATAATAATAGTAATAATAATAATAACAGTAATAATAATAATAATAATAATAATAATAATGATAATAATAATAATTTACCTCGGTGTAGAGGACTTTGTTGGTCTTTGTCTTCGTAAATTCCTCCAGGAGAAATGATAAAAGTCAGCGCAGATCGACGACGTCCTGGCGAATAAAAACGCAGCGAACGGAGCAGATTTCAAGTCTGATTCAGGAGCAGGAGCAGCAGGAGGACTCTTCAGAGGAGGAACAGTTGGACCTCCGTGTGAGGTGTACGAGCGGAGCAGGAGCAGGAGCAGCAAAGACAGCAGCAGTGTCGTGATGGAGGAGGAGGCTGCATTAACGCCTGGTCCAATTTACTGGTTGTGTTTGTGACTCAAGTGGTTGGAGTTGGATTTTGTACCAAGTGTCAGCCAATAGGAGCCGCAGGACTGGGCTGAGCTGGGTCCCTGAATCTGAGTTTCACACTGGAGGAGGAGGAGGAGGAGGCTGTCCCTCCTTCTTCATCCTCCCTCTCTCTCTCCCTCTCTCTGTCTCTGTTCTTTCTCCTCAGCTCAGCCAATGACAGTGAAGCAGAGACAACATCCCAGTGAGAGCCGGTGAACAGCTCACACCTCTGGAAGACAAGTTTAGTTTACAGTCAGTTTTTCTTCTTTATTTTTTGTGACCTTTCTTATTATCTAATGGTAATTCGAACCAAAACCTATTGATATAATTCACTGCAGTGTTGTGCTGGACTCATTCAGAAGAAAACATTTTTCGTCCTTAAAATACATTTAATGAAAGTTTATATTACATTAAGAAAATTATAGCAATACGGTTAAAAATTGAAACAATCAGGTATACGGCTTAAAATTAATCTTATGATTAAAACAAAAAGTATGAAATTTATTTGGTTTTATTTTGGTGTGTTTTTTTTAGGAAAAATGCGCAGCTGCTCAGCCTGGACACTTTTCCTTTTTCTCTTCGGTAAGGAAGAAAGAAAAAAATAGAGAAATGTATTTCCTGCTGTACCTGGCTGCTACAGTCTGCAGTACTTACCTGACGATGGGATCTGCACAAAAACATCCTGCTAAATCAGGGACAATCTGGGACAGACGCAACCGGAAGGAGAAGAAGAGGTGATGATAATGGGCCTCCAGGGAAGAGAGACCTTCACTGACCTCTGTCATGTCAGACAGAGAAGTCAAAGACACAGCAAGGTAAGATTATTATAATTATTATTTTATTTTATTTAATATTATTCTTTTATTATTATTACAAAAAAATACAACAAATGTTGTAAAAAAATATGGAAAAAACTTGAAGCTGTACAACCACAAATAATGTCGAGGGTTTTTGAAGAAGAAGAGTTTTTGTCACGGTTTGGTAAATGTATCATCTTAAGAGGCTTTGTGGAACACACACACACACACACACACACACACACACACACACACACACACACACACACACAGAAAGATAGAGAGAAAGACACAGAGAGATGGAGAGGCAGAGGGAAAGAGAGAGACAATGTGTGTGTATGTGTGTGTGTGAATATTGATGTAGATTTATTTAAACACAGACAGACTGTGGCTGCTATAAATTTGCCTTAGTCTGTGGGGCTTCTTTCTTCAGCAACTGCCTCACATACACACACACACACACACTGATCCACTGCTTTTTCCTCATCTTCCTCATCTAACATCCTCTCACTTATGTCTTTGACAGATGTGTGTCTGGACTGTTCTTGCAAGATTTTTCTTCAGACCTCAGTCCTGGTCCTGAACATCCAGGTAATTCACCAACTGACCACGGCAGCAGCAGCAGACAGGTAAGTCTCTGTTCCTTCTGACTTTTCTGGGTAAAAATCCCATAATGTACAGTAATACTCTCAAAGACCAATGGACTCATAACTGCAGTTAGAAAATCCTCCACTGTGTAACAGACATAATTGTATTTCACAGAAAAATCATAAATATACATCCCTGTCTGTATTTCCCATCTAAGTGACTATCTCCTCAGCTGCATGCCGATGTGCGCCCTGACTCAGGGTCTCGCGTGGAGAATCGTGACGTGTGATGCGCTTATCTGCCGGATCTCAGTGTTTAAATGGTTAAATAATTTATGAAATCCGTGGCCGGGGCCCTCCGCGGGGACTGTGTGTGTCTTTAAAGGGAAGAAGGAGTTAAATGCCTCTGGCGAACAGCGCCGCCTCTGTGATTCCAGCCTAATTGACGACGACGACGGCTTTTATCTGCGCCTGTGCTGCACACTGCTCCTCAGGCCTGGGCTCAGAGCTGCAGGTCTGAGAGAACTAACCAGGACTGATCTAGTATTTACCGCTGCCTGGTGAAAAAAAACTATTAGGACATTAATATTATATTTAAATTCTGTCTTTTAAGACAGAGAAATGTGTTTTCTCTACTTTGACAAGTGTCAAGGTAGAGAATCAACTCCTGTATTTCCCAGATATCTTGCTGGTAAATAATCAGATTGCAAATCTGCATATTTACATATTTATTTCTGAATCAGTGTCAGTGCATTTTTTTTCTCCCTCTCCTTTTCTTCTCCTCTACCTTTTCCTGCCTTGTTTCATATTCGCATGGTTGACTGTGGGGAATGTGTTGGTGGAATTCACCCTGACATTTGGCGAAAGAAGAAAAGAAAAGGATACAACTGCATTTTAAGATGTAATTTTTTTTATAACAATACTTATCTTTCACCTGTATTTGAAGGCCCGACCTTAAGTAAATATTTATATTGAAGCACATGGATAAATGAATATGTCTAATGCATTTGCACTAATACATCTATAATGCAAATGTGCTTTTTTGCACATTATAAATGAATATAAATTGAGATAGGCATTGACATTTTAATATCCTTTTCCGTAAAATATTATTTTTTCATATTTAATGTTTTTTTGGTTTGTTACCAAAATATGGGTTTATATTTTTACTCATTTCAGTTCTTGCTGGAATAAAACAATCAGTTCTTGGTTTAAAAAAAAATTCTGTCTTGGTCAGATGAGGTGACCAAATAAATACAGTTTACATGCACACAAATACAGTGTGTGTGTGCGTGTGTGTGTGTGTGTGTGTGTGTTTTTTTGTGTGTGTGTGTGTGTGTGTGTGTGAGAGAGAGAGAGACAGAGAGTGAGGGGAAGAACAAGAGACAGCAAATGTGGAAGATAAGATCTGAGGGATAATCACAGGCTGTATTTTAATTATCTTGGCAGGTTTTATGGATGTGTTTACACTGGTGCTGATGCTCTGCAAAAAAAAGAAGGTAAAGATACAGTGTTGCGTTCCAGACTGTCAGTTCACCGCAGTTATGTCACTGATTGAGGTAAAACAAAAAGCTAAGAGTCATCCACTAATCCATTGTCAGGTCATGAAAGGGACAAACTCATTTTGGGGTGTTTTTCACTTGTGTGCAGTTATACAGTACTGTGTTCTGTTGAACATTAAGACTGTATGATAATAATAATAATGCATTTCTTATTCAAGGTGGTGTTTATTTCTGGAACTGAGTAAATCAATCACAGCTTTTCACTAAAAAGCAAGTGAAACATTGTGATTTTTAAAACAACACCTGAACCGGTGAATGATGATGTCACACACAGTTGACCTCACAGGACTGAAAACACACTCTTCAGGGATTAAAGTGTTTTTCAATAGGGATTATCGTTGGCTATGTTTCTTAATTTTGGATTTCATCTCCACACATATTTGTGTCAAAAAAAAAATACTTAAAATATTTTTGGTAAAAGTGCAAACTGTAACTGAGAATCTCCTCCAGATCAGGCAGAGATCTAACAGTGTGTGCTTCATCAACAGGGAAGGTGTCGTCATCAGGAATTAAAGCCTCTTCTTTGCATAGACTCAAACGTGCTTGTGTGTGTGTTTGTGTGTGTGTGTGTGTGTGTTTGCCTTTTAATTAGTGCAATAATTGTTTATGCTCTGTTTGTGCAGGAGTTTGCCAGCAAACAAACGGATGCAATTAAACCCATGAGCCTTCAGATCATCAATGAGGAGCAAAGTCAAGACTGGCAGGAAGGAGACAAGGACGAATAAAAGACGAGAGGAGAGACAGGGACGCAACGCTGCTGCTGCCTCTGGGTTGACACAGACACACACACTGGCTAAGATGTGTGAAGAGCTCATCTACATACAGTGTGGACACTTAGTCTTTTTCTTAATGTTTTATTAAGATATGGTTTCAACTTGCACTGTTGACTGTTGAAGACTGTTGAAGGATGATCAGAACGGCTGGTTATATATTTACATTTTAAATGTCAGAAATGAAAAAATATATTTTTTATATTTAATGAAACAATGTAAACATCATGGACATTTTTCTCACACTAATTATCAAAATATTGGGCCAAAGCTTGAACTGTTCCAACGCAGTTTGGCTCATGATAAATATATTTAACAATTTGTTTGTATATATTGATGATGTTATACAGCTAATGAAAAAAACCTATATATTGATACTACATATTCTTTATATATATATATATATTATATTATTGATAAAACATGTATTTTAAAATATGTTTTGCCCAATACACACAAAAGTACTATAAATTAATATAATTTTAATATATTTTGATATGATAAATATATAATATATTTAACCCAATATGACAAATGCAGTCATTGTACATCCTGTGTATGGCATGAAATAAAATACTTCGACCTCTCTGACGTGGTCATCTTTGTATTGATGTCATTCTATGGCCTCTGACCGTCTAATTGAAAACAATCACAGCATTGACCACTGATCTCAGCGGCTCTCATCTTATTAACCCACTGTCATTTCCAGGGAAATCGCGGTCCTAACGTTCGTCCAATGTTCCGGTGAATTTCTGTCTGCAGTAAATCCTTCAGTCTGTTGCTCCACCTAGAACTGTCTCCTGTGTGAGGTGTGTGTGTGTGTGTGTGTGTGTGTGTGTGTGTGTGTGTGTGTGTGTGGCATGGTAAAACCTGCCCTGCAGACTGGACCGCTCAGGTCTTCAAAGGAGCAAGAACTGAATGCGAGGGATTTGTTCAGGCTTATTTGGTAACCTTGGATTTGAATTGGATTCTGGGAAGCATTCATAACACATTTGGAAATGTTGCATTGTGTGATTTGCTGCGTAATCCTCCATAATAAATTTTGAGAAACGGTCACAGCACAAGTGTGACTATTCATGATTTATCAAATGTCTTCTTGTCTCGCCTCTCGAGGAGGAGGGCGGGGGGCGGGGAGGCAGAGGGTGAGGGGCCGCAGAGAGACAGTTAATGTTAGTGTTTCTAACACGCACTCTGACTCCACGGCGTTCAGGTAATTAGCCCTGATTATGGGATGAAACCCGATGTTGTTCAAACTGAGGGATCGAACCCAGGAACCACAGCAGGAATGAGAAAGAGTTGAATGAAAAATAAAAGATTATTTTAACTTTGAAATATAACGTGTTCAAGATAAAATAACTTAAAGAATGACTCTGTGAATTAGAGGAAAACTAGACTGAAAAATGTCATTTTGGGAGCAGGTGATTTTTTTTGTTTCATTTATTAAACATCGTGCATGTAGTTCACTGATTCTTTGAGATACAAGCTGGTCAGATGAATTTGGTAATGACATTTGAGAGGGAAAGAATTAAACTAGGTTTGGTTACATTAAATCTAGAATTATGTACGAACGTGTAGTTTAGTTCAATTCTCTTCCTCTCCTCCTCCTCCTTCTGTTCCACACAACTGAATGACACTTGTCTGTGAGAAACCTATGATAAAACCGCATTTACACTTGCATTTTTGCTGTTCCATATTTAAAATATATATCATTTATTTTTTCCCCTTTATATGTGTATCTTTCATTGCTCAGATCATTGTTTTGTTTGTTTTTCAAAGGCTGGATCAGAGTTATTTGTTTTAACCTATTCTTATAGAAAAAAAAAATTTGATGGTTCCAACAAATAATGCTTATTTGGTCAGAGTTGACATTAACAGAATGTTCCAAGTCTCTGAGGTTCATGTCCAAGTCTGAACTCCAAGGGTTTAAATTCCAATGCATGGGTCTCAAACACGCAGCCCGTGGACCATTTGCGGCCCGCAGAACTATATTTGTGGCCCCCATGAAAGTTGAATTTATATTAATATTTTAGAAATTTGTTCTCCACATTATATGGTAAATCCTATAGTTCTCAAAACCCGATCCACAGTCTCCTTCTGGTTCAGTGTTGTATTATACAGAATCTATGGGACATTGACTTTTTATTAAATTCTTTCTTTTGTATTAAACACTGAAAGCTGATGCGGCCCTTCAGTGAAATGTTAGTGTGGGTGGTGGCCCTCAACTTCTTTGAGTCTGAGACCCCTGTTCCAAGGAGTATCATGTGTCATGTTGAGGTGTGACATCATAGCTCACTCTGTCCTTCATCTTTGATTCCTATCAAATACCACTGATGTTCTGATTGTTCTGACTTCTCTCCTTCATCTGCTCCAACCGGACCAGCTTCATCTTCTCAGCCAATCCAAACCCTGAACTTCTCCACCACCTGTTCAGCCTCCAATCAAAAGGTAAGTATTGTTTTGGAATGCTGGAGAAAATATATTTGCAAAGATATATTTGCCTGGTGCCATTTATTGGCATCAACAGAAATGACAGTCGAATCGTGATTTTTTGAATTAAAAGGATTGACATCAGTCATCTGATCAAGTCTCTCTGCCATCATGTCAAGACCCCAAAAAATGCAGAGAGAAACTATCTACTATGAAATCTGTCTTTCTCTTGTGATTTGTAAAACATTACTGATCTGATGTTCTATGTGGACTCTTCTTCAATCCCTTCTAAGCTTGACTACAGCAGACCTTGTGTATGACAGTGTGTGTGTGTGTGTGTGTGAAGCAGAGACAGTGTACTGTCCAAGACCCACTTTGCTTTGAATGACACTTTGGCCATGCCACCAGCTTCCCACTCTGGCTTCTCAACCACCCTCCTCACCCCCCACCCTCCTCAGCCGCTCCGTCAGTGCCAACTCTGCCAGTCCCTCTCATGTCTTTAATATCTCTCTTTGGACCCTCGAGTTCTGCCAGTCAAGGCTCCCCGGTGACAGCTGGACATTGCCGTCACATTTGGGAGACAGCGGCGGGCGATTGTAGCGTTCCCAGCCTCGGGCCTGTGGGGATTCTGTGATGGCTCGCCTGTCAGCCGGCCCCTCCCCTCTAATTAGGAGAGTAAACACAGTGGCTGGCTCAGCTCGGGGGGAAAAGAGGAGGGAAAGGGGGGAGGGAACCGGCCGGCTCCTGTCCTCCTGCTACTTGAGCTGTCCAGGAGCAGCTTTGTCCTGACAGAGTCCCAGACGCAGCTCTTCGCCGGGGTTCTCTAGGTTCCTGTCTCCTCCCTGATGAGCATCAAGTGGCTCTCCACTTTCTCGGTGAACTTGGCAAGAGAATGTCTGTCACTTCAGGAACAATGTGTCTCAACATCAGAAAGTAAAGAATTCAGGCACATCGCCATCTGCTGTTGATTTATTGTTGTGAGAATCAGGGAGATGGTGTAAATATTAAGAAAAGGTTTGAGGAAGGGGTAAAATTAATGACCTACAAACTCAAGAGTCTGTGCTATCACAACGTGGTGGTTATTATGCCTGCCTTACATCCAGCAGGTCCTTGTTTCGAGCCCCAAAGGCTTGTTGTTATTAGTTGGTTCGATGGTGTAGTGGTTAGTACACCTGCCTCCAAAACAGGGAAAGCAGAGGGTCCTGTGTTTGATTCCCAGAGGATCCTTGGAGCTAAAACAACTAGTTCTGAACGATTTCCCAACATTAGGATCGTTAGCATCTTAGTATAACTTTTTTCTTCATCAAACACTTTTTTATTCACTGCGTCATGAAAAGTCTAATATATTGGTCCATAAATGCATCAAGGTGTTAGACGTTTCTAAGATGACCCAATTTTCTAAAGAGTCCATTGCAACCAGGAAATGGACCAGTCCAGACTGGTTGTTATAATGATGGCTTCAGAAACCAGGTGTCAGGTCCTGGACTAATCTGTGTCGTCAGGATCACCTGTGTCTTGCTCTTCTCCCTTCAGTCTCATTCATCTCTCACCTACTGCCCAGATCAGACTCTCTCTCTCAGCTGGTCTCCCTTGGATCTTCATCCTCAATGAAGAACTCCCAATCTGTCTCTACAAGTTTGTCTCCGCGTGGCCACTGGTGAGTCTTTATTGTCGTCTCCTCCATCTTGGTATCTGTGCCCTGTGATTCAGTTTTCTGACTGTTCTCAGTTTGAACTCACAGTTACTACATGCTGTGCTGCATGTGTTTCCTGCCTCTACTGCTGTACATAATACTGGTACTGTAAGACAGCACCAGCTGTCTCTGTCTGACCGGTCCGCAGTCCACATATTTCCCCTACAATTGTCCATATATTGTTATTGTTCTTAAGTGTTGCAACATTTAGAGTTCTCTGCTAAGAATATTGCAATTACGTGGTAACTTTTTATAGAACTGTCAAATAGCGACATGGAAAAAAAAGTAGCCTCCCCTTGTTTTCTTCAATTCTTGGTTATTTTAATGATTGGTGCTAATAACAATATATTATCTGAAAAATATGAGGGACATGAAAACATGGGATGCCTAAAAGCATTTCTTTATGGCAGTACAATCTCATAGCTACCACAGAACCATGGAGGATGCCTTAATATCTGCTTCCAGATTAACTTCTAGTTTTTATCTTTATATTTGTCCAAACAACCACCTTTAGTGGTACCAGGGTGTTAAATGAACAAGGAATTGAAGAAAACAGCAGGGTGGTCATATAAGTTTTTCAATGACTGCATGCAATACAGTATTGTGTAGTACAGTGATGTCGATGCAGGTTCTCAGTCATCCAGGTCATGGTCAAGGTAAAAGACTTAAGCTAGGCAACTGGACAGTGGTAGTAGTACAGTGATATTTGTGGTACATGGTAATGTTTGTGGTAAAACACTGAGCCGTACAATAGTTTTTTGTATGAGTTAAACATAACCCTAACCCCGCCCCCACATTAACACCATAGAAACACTTCAGGTGTTTGTTTTTTTTTTTTTTGATAAATAAAGTTGACTGGTTGTTCAGTACACTCCTCAGACGAGACTCCAGTCGAACCGACAGATGTTTTTCAGTGGTGTTGAGGAGCAATCTCACAGAGCAGCGTCCTTCTCTCTCCTCCCTCACCTCTCTCCTGGTTGCTGCAGTGACCGGTCAGTGGTTGCAGGAATGTGCTCTACCCTGCAGTTGTTGCCACAGATTTGGAGGGGATCTTTGGGGGGGAGTGCTGTCCCACCTAGGCCCAGCCACTGCGGAGGCTGGCTACGGGAATGCTGAGTCCGAGAGAGAAAGAATGTCACTGGAGGACCTGCCAGAGAAATGCCAGGCAGGGGGCGATGGAGAGAGTCAGGTCGCTGTGGAGGACGTAAGCCAATGGAATCATAGCTTTTTGGTTTGGTTTCGGTTCAGTCGGATGGAGTCTGGTGATGGACCAGTTGCTGGACGCACTGGTTGCCACAGACTCAGTGGCACCACATCTGGCTCAGATCTTTCACAGATGGTTTGCAGTGCGTGCTGCGTCCTGCTGGATGTTTCGATGGAAGCGTGAAAACCCGTTGAAGTCTGGGTCGTCCATCTGTGTTAACCACCATATGTCCACCAACACCGACCACAATAACTGCACTTGTTTGCATGTGTTTAAATCAGCTGTTGTACATGAGCATGTGTGAGTGGGTGAGGTGGACAGGGAACATACAGATGGGGGGGCTTGCGGTGTAAGTCTGGGGGGAAGGGGTCCTGGAAGCCCAGTGCACACAGGCGCCCACAGGGCCATGCTGCAGCATCATGGTCCACAGCATGGAAAGACATGGGGCAGATGGGTGCAGTGTAGCAGCACAACCTCCCCCTCTGCTCCCAAATGTGAGGCAGGAGTGGTGGGAATGGCACAGTGTGAGAGGCAGCCTGGGTTAGGGCTGAAACAGAAAAGCTTTTGGGAGGGCATTTGGGGGCTGAGAGAGAGAGAGAGTCTGAAAGCTGTTGGAGCAGGGGGAGCTTTTGGAGGAACAGGGAATCCTGGGATGGAGAGGGAACGCCAACCCTCCTTCCCACCCTCCTGCCCTCCCACTCGCTCATCACAACCCTTTGAAATCCAAATGCAGGGGCACGAGCCCACGGAGGAGTGGCAGCGTGGCCCAGCGCCTAGGCAGACAGGCAGTCACCGCTCTGGGCCAGGGTCCAGCTCTGCTCCTCCTCACCCCTCCAACCTCGGCCCACCCCGTCTGGCCCGGGCTTATGAGAGTCAGGCAGCCGACCACCAGTGGACAGGCTGGAGCCCTGCACTACTCTGTTCAATCCCGGACAGCTTCATCATCATCATCATCTACAACAGTCCTCAGAGACATACGCCGTATCACTGGTCCTCTTGCTGGTGATGATAACCCCCCCCACCTCAACACTGGTCTGACCAGTCTGCCGACAGGACCTGCACCAGTCCACAGATCCCCATGGCAACAGTAACAGGGCCGTCCACACAGTGGGAACAGGCAAAGAGCCAAGTGCTGCCAAATCAGAATGGGGAGGCGGGGTATTCTGGGAGGATCCCCACTCCAGAATCTTGTCACCTTTATTTTGTCTTAGGGCAATTGTATTTTGGGCTCCAGTGGTTCAATAACAGAACCTAAAAAAAAAGTGTCCAACAGCTGTTGTTGTCTTCTCTGTTCTCTCTCTTGTCTTCCGTCAGTATCAGTGTGTGATAACAGGGCAGTAGGCTGAGGGTTCAACGCCTGGTGGAGAGTGGATATCGACTCTTTTCTTCTGCTCCTCTACTGAAAACACCACCCACTTCCTGTGGAGTGCTGTTTGAAACGTGTATTTGTGCCATGTGTTATATTTGCTGATAACAGGATTTACTCACTTTCACACTCACCGGTCTACTGAGGTTAATTGGCAGTAAATATGGGCCGGAGTTTCTTTATTATTTAGGGACGTTAATTAGCCGCATTAGCTGAGGTCTCCTCTTCAGATCAACAACTTCAAATGTGTGTCAAACAGCATTAAATTCACTTTGACTTTTATCAAAAACTCAAGACTTGCGTGTTTGAAGATGTCCTTCTTTATGTTCCTGACACCAAACTGTTTACAGGGACGGGGATTGGAAAATTTGCAGAGGGATTTGTGGAAAACGTTCAGTGAAGTATGTCTTCTTTTTATTCTCTGCAAGGGCAAGGCTTTTCTTAATGTATTGTTTGCTGGTTCCAGTGCAGAGATCAGGGAGTTTTTTTTTTTTTTTTTTAAATAATGTTTCCCTCACATGGTCAAAGACAAGGAGTGTTGTTAATAACTGTTGGCCTGGCTGCCACCCATGTGGACCGGGGTGGCATGGATCTGGCGTTTAGGTGAGGTGGAAAGTGACAAGGGAAGAAAGCAAGAGATCAAGGCATGACTGCCAGTGCATGTCATTGCCCTACACTCTCATCAAATAGCCCCGTGCTGCTTTCTGTTGCTGCCCAGACGCAAATTAATTTGGATGCTTGGACAGACTGCAGAGCCCAGGACTCATCTCTGCCCTTTAAAAAAAGAGAAAAGACACCAGTGGAGACCCCCCTCTTCTAACAAGGAGGGAGGGTGGGAGGCGAGGGTGTAGGTCTTTGATGGACTTCAACACTGGGCAGTACCAGTGTCTGGAATAAGGTGGGAGGGGACAGAGGACACGGTTGAATGTGCTCGACCTGCTAGGATGACAAGATGGCTCAGCCACCACTGTGCCAACACCCCTGCGCCTCCCACTTTGTTCCCCCTCCTATACCTCTAGTTCTCCCCCCTATAGAACATCAGTAAAGTAGTGGGGATTGTTGGTGGGAAGGGGTGAGGGGCTGGGGGAGAATGCTACTGATGTTTAGCCACCGTTTAATCTTCTCTTTGGCTCAGTGCAGCTTCTTTCACGACATGCCCCTCTCCCTCTACCTGCTCATCCCAGGCTGCCCTGCAGGGGGCCCTTGATCAGTGAGGTGATGGAGGACGGCCCTTGTCACACACTCCAAATAAGATCCGATTGCCCCAGGGTTAAAGTTTGTGAGTCGAATGGAGAAAAAAAAAATAAAAATTAAGTTGCGGTGCTCCAGCTCCAGCCAGGCTCCATCACTCATTAGTGTGAGCTTCATCTTGAGCTCAGAGGAAGAGTAGAAGGTGAGGCTGATTTACTCTCCGCCAGTCTCTGTCTGGTAGGTTGTTAGTCCCCCGAGGTTTCATGGGAAAAGGAATTAAGCCACCGTGTGTGCTTAAGTCGAGGTTCGTTTGTAAAGTCCCCGGTGAGAGCTGCTCCCCTGCTGGACGACAAGGTAACCAGACGGTCTCTGACTGACTGTGGGGAGGCAACGAACACTGGAGCAGGGGCAGTAAATAAAAACACATGCAGGGTCACAGAGCAGTCCCCCGGGGTAGAGCATTAAACTGTTAAGTGGCTTAGACAAAGTGTTTTCATATTGGTGGGAATGGATAGAAACTGTATTGTCATCATTGTTTTGGGTTTCTTGGCTGGAGAAACAACAGCAACACACAAATAATTTCATGTTATTGTTTACATACGGATTCGACAGTCATGCTATTTTTTATGTTTGAGAAGAAGCTGAAAAATAAAGATTGAAAAGTTTGAAAAAAGTCAAGAAAAAAATAAGAGTAAAAATAAAATATATCGCGGGAGATGTGTGTAGCAGGAAGGAAGGAAGGAAACAGACTTTAGGTTTGACTCCAGCTCAGCACTGTTCTGACCCAAATTACTTCCAATGGGCTTCCCACACGCAGGAAGGCTCACAGCATGGAGCAGTGTGATTTGAGTGGCAGTTGTGGAGAAAAAAAATCTGCATTCGTTTTTGTAGTATTGATAGGGGCCACCACTGTATCAGGAAAAAAAAGAAAGAATAGATAATCTGTCCAAAATTAGTTACTTCGAAAGCAACTGGACATAATAGGTGTTGCTTAGTTGCTTTCGAAGTAACTAATTTTAGATTGAATTACCTGGATGACTGAGAATCTATACAGACAAATAGATAATCTGTTATGAAAAAGGTCTAAAGTTTTATATAGAATATAAAAACAATCATCCTCTGTGGGGATGAAACCATGTAAAAAAATTAATAGTGATGTAAATTTTTTAATTAAGTTCTGTAGTCAGGATTCTGTCAAATCCACCAAACTGTAAAAAAGTCATAGGATGCTGGGAGCTGTTTGTGGTTTCATGATGAATACCAAGTCTGATATTTTGGTTAAGTCAACATTTAAGAAAATAAATTAAAGAATATCATTATCATTATGTGATCCTTTATTTAAAAAAAAAAACAGTTGTGATCAAGTCTCTTTAAGTTGGTGTATTTTATTGGGCCTGTGGCCCTGAGGTGATTATTGTGATGCATGAAAACCTTTTGAAAACCTAGCTAAAATAAATGTCCACCTTGTGTTGAGCAGCAGAACTTTCTTGTTTTGTCCAAATGTTGAAGTTAATGTGGCTGAAGTCTTAGCTGGAGAGAGAAGGGCAGCACAGACTCTGGCCTATAGTCTTGTGATCAAACACCAGTGGGTGACACTACAAACTTCTCTCCCGTCTTTTCAGCCTCCTCCCTCCTTTTTCCCTCCCCCTGTCTTTTCTACAGTAGTAATGCCCCTCACCATTTTCTACATCTGATCCCTTTTAATTAGAAAGCAGATTCTGCAGCCTGGAGAGACCTAATCCCCTACAACCTAACAATGCACAGACCGGCTTTGAACAGCCGACCTGCAGCAAACCCTCTACGACCCCCGCGCCACTGCCCTCCCCATACCTCAAATCTCCCCCCTCACTGACGGACCGTCCAGAGGGGGAGGGGCTTTTCATCTCCCAACATTATGACTTAGATACATCTGCGGAGCTATTTGCCGAAGAGCACGTCGGCAATTTAGGAATGTTAACAGTAATTAACAACTAAGTGACACGTGGCGGTGTTGATACCAGTGTATGTCCTCCCGCTCCATCGCCCGCTGAGGCACGTAGCCGCTGCTGATTTGCATATATATTAATGTCTCTTATTGTATAGATTAGATCCCATTAGCCGTGGCCATTCCGGAGGAAGGTGTGCAGACCAGGGCCGTTATTATGTTCCAATCGTGTTTAAATTGTCGGAGGGCAAAGAAAAAAGGTGGGGGGTTGCGGCCCCGATGCAAGGTTAAGGATAATTATTCGACCTTCCTGACAATAGACAAGATTAGATTCTTAAAAAGCCCAAAAAAGGGAAAAAAAAAATACTGGGAGTTGATTATCTGTCTTTGGAGCTGCCCCACTTCCATTTACAATTCCGCAGCTTTCACTTCTTAAAAGTACAAATCTAGATGGAACACACGGAAGCCTGGAATTAGATTGTGGTTTAATTCACAGGGTCTGGTTGCTTTACATGAGGTTGTTTAGTTAAGAGGTCATCTGTTAGCAGAGATGATGAGGGAGGAGGAGGAGGAGAAGGAGGAGGAGGATCAGACATGGACATGGTGACACTGACAACAGTTTAATGAACTGATCATTGTTTGATTTGCCAGACATAGAACCAGTGTCCCCACACATGTAATCTTGAAACATTCTAGCTAAATAGCTAGATATTATGCTATCTTCCATGAACGTGGACCTTTAATTTTAGTCATTGTACTACAGGGGGTTCCCTCTAGACCCCTGGTCTGGGGACCAATCTTGTTTGAGGGTCATTTTTCACATAGTGAAATCTGTCTACAATCTTGATACTTTGGTTTATTAACCTTCACTTTTGCCCAGGGGACATGTCTCTGTCATTGGTGTGAAACTCAATGGTTCACCTCCGGGGCGAGGTTCAAATCCTGGTTAGTGTGGTGGGATTCCAGAGGGCTCACCACCTGCAGGAAGGTACAGTGTGGTGCAATGTGATTTGTTTCCTTCACCAATAATATGTCAATGTTTGATGACAACAGGCCATTCAAACTCTGATACGAATGGAATAAAGTTTGAAAGATGTTTAATTAGATGTTAAAAAGGTAACGATCCTTGAACAAAAATATGTGATACCTGGTTCTCAATAATGGCTGACTCCAGCCAACTGGTCTTCAGTACAATAAAATTATAGGCCTTCTTACTTTTCACACTGTAGAGAGGCAGGAGAACAGAAGAACAAAATATGATGTGATCAGAACCCCAGTCCAGTTGACCCACTGAACTGACCATTAACCACGGAGTGAATTATTGAACATTAGAATTACACATCAGGGCTTTTTCATTGTAAATAATCAGTTTTACAGAGCGTAAAAGTTTTCAACAGATATGATAACTATTATATATTTTGTCTAAAAAGGCCTCAACACTGCCCTCTCTGCCCAAAGAGGCCACTGTTACTAACTGTTTTGACATTATAGCCAAATTTAAGTTCTATTAATAGGAGCCAAATTCTATTGTGAGTTAGTTGAAATACTAATAATTGCACTAGAAATACAAAACAGTTAGTAAACATAAAATAAAGATTAGGTTTTTAAATATAATGGAAGTCTTAAAGCGAAGACAGGAATCTATTATAACTGAGTAAACAATTCTTTATCAATCATCAACGATCACTTTGGTTTCAGGTTGAATTCCCAGCCCTTTTTTTTCTCTCACAACAATGTTTTTTTTTTTTTATCTCTTCTTTGTAAACTAACTGCAGTGACAGCTGCAAACAGACAGATTTTCATTTCAGCTCAACGTGATAGAAACTCTGCTGTCAAACACATTTATTCTTTGTCACTCACTCCCACTGTAACTGCGTTGCGTTCACGTACAGTCAAACACACATCTGTTGACAGAATGAATAATCTTTCAGAGGAAACGCTGATGACAACTTCATTTGGCTTCCATATTAATCACAGCTCAGCTAATGAGCATTAATGGAGATGCCCTGAGCAGGGATATTGGTGAGCCTGTGTGTGAGTGTGTGTGTGTGTGAAAGGTTGCAGGGTGTAAGGAGATGAGGGCATTCTCCCACATACATTGACTTAAGGCTCAGAAGATCTCTTTTTGTTTGTCTGCCGTCTGAACCAGTTACTCACGCTGTCACTCTGTCTGTCACTTCCTGGTATGTCTCAGTGATGGAGGTGAGGAGTGGGCTCCAAACAACGAGTCCCAGCACGAGTGTTCAACAGGAGAGCGTGGGTCATACTCCCAGCCTGAGGCCGACATATTCCTTTCCTTCTGGAGGCTTCATTTTTCAGAAAGCTTCTTAAGTATTATTCTAATCCCGGCCCAGCTTTTTCTCCCTGGGCTAAAATCTCAGGTTACGGCTCTGGACACTTGATCAGGTTTAGCGTTGAAGTTTGAAGCCTCACATTTTAGACTTTTAACCACTGAAGTCAACAGTAGCTGCTCGGGCTTTTTCCCAAGTGTCAAAACGAGGGACAATTTGCCGTCGCTCTTGTAAAGCGTCTGTCAATCAGAATATGTGACTGACTGTCAGTGGTTATCTAACAGTCTGTGCTCATTAATGAAACATCTCTTCATTTGCCACAACAACGCATTAACATTACAAAATCATTGGATTTGATTAGGTATTCATGTATTTCTCTGAGCATATTCGCAGCTCTCTGTGGCCCCCGGCCCGCTCTGAGGTGGGGGAGTCTGCAGATGGAGGGGCCAGTGGAGGTCACGGTGAGCGCTGCTGAGACTTGCAGGGACGACCGCCTCACTGGGATGTTATTTCTCTTGTACAGTTTTGTTGTCTAAATGTTTTACAAACTTAATTGGCATTCCCCGGGGGAAGGCTGCCAGCTGTCTGCCTGATGGCAGGGGTTTGTAATTTGGTGCACAGCGAAGGCTAGCTGCCGGGGTGGCTAGCGGAGCGGAGCAGGGCGCGCAACACGCCGCACGTGTCCTGATCAAGCCCCGGCTTTGTTTGTTTCTCCCTCGTTTGTTCAGCAACAGACACTGGTGTTTGTACCAGGAGAGAGTGAAGCAGCTGCTGACTAGTTAGTCAGCAGAGAGCAGAGGATGCTGGGCCGTGACGCTGCGGCGAGAGCGGACTGACTGGATCTTTGAAGAACAGTTCTGTACTTTTTGCATCTGCCAGACTCTATCTGCGAAGTTTCTCAGTGGGCCACATGGTGGCCACTTTTGGTAAATTATTTCTATTTAGAGCTAGACAATCACAGGGACGTTGGTTTGAGCCCTGGTTGCTTTTTCTGATTTGTTCTCAGATGTGAATGTGGGCGTAAATTGAATCTGTATGAGGCCTACTGGCTGACCAGGCTTCGCTGCCCTCGTCTGTTGGGAGGTGGGATTGGCCACAGTGCTCCACCTGCCACCCAGAAAAGAAAAAAGCAGTAGCGGATGGATGAATGAACGGATGGAAGTTTCCCAGTTGTCCCAGTGATATACTCCAAATATTTTATAAATATTTATACAAAAAGTGTTTTTTAACTATTACTTTTAGTTTAAAACACTAAAATATTTTTGCTTTACCAAAACGTTTCACCTTTCACCCTAAAGATTAGGGTGCATTGCCTGTTTGACAGACATTGAAAGGAAGGGGGGAAATTCTTTGAATTCTTCAGCAGCCAATCAGAACTAAGAAGTCCAAACTTCTGAGTCTTCATACATATACATATATATATATATATATATATATATA
>JAFBJS010001890.1:352745-391236 GCA_016785265.1 Paraplagusia blochii
GGAAGGCTGTTCTTAGAACCTTGATTTAGCCTCTATGACAACTAAGTCTTTGAAAATAAAGAGGCGTTTAGTCTCTTAGTTGCTACTGAGTGCTGGGTTCTGGAAACTTGTTTCAAGAGGTACATCACTGTTGGTATTTGTACTGTAAGTATTTGACGCTAAAGTGAGATTATGGAGCTACAAGTACACAATTAACAGTAATATATAATAAACAGTATTCCGTTCCAGATATTACTTTACTTTAAATTACAGTTTTTAACCTCAGGTCCTTCACCTGAGACCTGCAGAATGAACAATGATATCCAGCAGGTGTGAATGCATATTTTTTTGTCAGATGGGCGAGTCTAGGACCCTAGCCCACCTTGGATATCGAATACAAATCTGCACTGCAGTGTTTTCAGGACATGGACAGTATGAGCCCCTTATCCTCTTTCACATGTACCTGTATCAACCTGTCATAACCTGAGTCTCCTGGTTCTGGTGAAGTCCTCCACCAGCTGCAGCCTCTCCACAGATCTTGGCTAAAGGCCCATCAGTTTTTTTTTTACCCTCCACTTTTTTTTTGTCGAACAAGAGGCCGGATGTAGAGGATCAGGGGATCTAAAGCTTAGTACTGAGTACTGCATCCATGATGCATGCGGCCCATGGCTGGGACTGGAGCAGACATATGCTGAGGTCTTTATTGGCATTCTGGAGGAGATTGGAGGGTGTGTGTGGGGGGGGCAGGCAATCAATTAGCCATGAAGCTGTATGTCACCAGGGGCTCTTGGGATATCCAAATGACTTAGTTGCCATAGACACAACACGATGCTAATTGACCGGGGGCATTTGAAAATGCCGTTAGATAAGAACTGCCATGCACTAAGGTAAATCAGGATTTCTTATCCCTGGCCTGGGATCTTGTCAACAGGAGACAGGATCCATGAGATGGCTCACAGACAGTCGAGGCGTTGCTTCAACATTAGTCAGCTCTTCTTGTAATCCTTCTTGGCTTCATACAGTACTTTACATTTGTTGGGTTAGAAATTGTCATAAAACATCACTGGACTTATCAGTGGATCTCTTTTCCTCTTGTTCCAAAGTTGAACATGTTGATGGTACAGGCTTCCCGCTCTGGTCCCAAACACAGAACAGGAAATATTTTACCAGTAAACCTCCTTCAATTAATATTAGGCTTCACAATCAAGCTCTACAGCAGGGGTGTCCAAACTGTTTCACATAGGGCCGGTGTGGCTTTTTGTTCCAACCAATCAAGAGCACATAGCTTGACCAATCAGGTGTCTGATGACTGTGATCACTTGATTAAACCTGTCAACTCAGGTGTGCTGCTGCTTGGTTGGATCAAAAACCTGCAGCCACAGTGGCCCTTTGTGGAACAGTTTGGACACCCCTGCTCTACGGGATGTGATATTCCTGCACTTGGCCAGAACAAGCTAAGAGCTCATTAGAAAGTCCTTTAACCAAACACCATTGTTCTTGACCTTGGTTCTCAAAGGTTTATGGCTAATATCTGTAAGATATGATGTCACTTCCTGCAGTATCACCCACTGAAGGACCAGTTTACAAACTCCCATGCTTGTTAACTGTTATTGGTTTAGGTCCTTTCTGGTGTCAATTAAAAAATGTTAAACTTTTTTAATGGCGCTTGGTTAAGAAGTCTCCCACTTTACTTCATTGTTTCCCAACACTTTAGTCAATGCATCAGATAAGTTTTTATTGATGTGACATTTTGTTCTGGAGCACATGTAGACAGTAAATGGGGCAGGGGTGGTTAAGGAACTGGACTTAGGTGCCGGAGGGTTTCAGGTTTGATTCCACCCGCTGCCAGGTCACCACTGAGATGGACTGACCATGTCTCTGTCCCCACCCACTGCTGCCTGGGGTCTCTCAAAGTCTCCCACTGTTCACTTAGATGGGTTAAATACAGAGTTCACATTTTGGTGTGTGCAGTGCTGTGGATCACAATAACAAGGAGTCTCTTTCACTAATGAAACATCATCAAAGTTTGCATGGAGTAAAATAAATGTATACGACAACAGAGGTGATCATACAGGCCAGTATTTGAACTTTGCAAGTGGCGCAGGCTTGCATGGTATTAACTCAGCTACTCCTGACTGTAATTGGCTGTACAGAGGTCTAATTAATGAGTGCAGCCAACAGGTCATGGAGGTTTGCTAAAGGGCCACACTGCACCCCTATTTCTGGTGGAGACTTGAGTGGAGCACGCAGGGGCGCTGCTGATTATTCAACATGTTTCTCTAATCCCAGCCCTTGTGGTAGGAACCTGTGAAAGAGCCTGTTCTTTGTGCTGGGGGGCTAATCGTGTTTTGGAAACGCCAATCGAGGCTAATCTTCTGGCCTGCTTCTAATGTGGAGCCGCTGATATCCTCTGCTGCGATAAATTAAGCTACTTATTAATCTAATTATGGTACATTCATCCTCACAAACTTTCATGTGACTTGTAAAAGCCCCCATTGTCATTAACTTCCATACCCCTTCTTGCCCCTCTCCCCCTCTCTCCACGCCGAGATCTTGAGACTGACTGCTCTCCTTCTCTTTCTCTCTCTCCGGCCGTGTTTTGCCCAATTAGTAGCCCTCAGGATAATGAGCCCCCGCGAAGGCTCCGCGCAGACTGGGTGGTGGACCACCACTTCTCTACAGCTTTCCCCCTCTCATTTCTTTAAGTTTAGTTCGATTCTGTGTTCCCAAATCACTGGAGGACATTCTTCTGGAGTTTAGTCTGTTTGTCTGTCCATTAAAAACATAATCACTATATCAATAAGCAGTTGATGATTATGCATTGAGGTACTCCATGGTGATCTACCTGTTGGTGTCCAATAGGTAGAATGGGATCTACCAGTAGATCTCCAAAGGAGTGCTGGTATAGATCCTGAACAATGACAAAAAAAATAACAGTAATAAAAACTAGACATGTAGTTCAGATTCAGGATGCCAATCACTGGGCTAAAGTGAATAGTAATATAGGTATTTAGTCAGACAGTCTTATAAATGAATGTAGAGAGTAAGATATCCAGTTTATAGATACATACAGTCATGGAAAAAATTATTAGACCACTCTGCTGTTTTCTTCAATTCCTTGTTCATCTTAATGCCTTGTTCCACTAAAGGTTTATCACCTGGGGGAAACAATGAACACAAAACCATGCAATGACTAAAAGCACTGTATTTGTCAGTACAATGTTATTGCTGGTGATGTAGGAACGGAAGTGATTTTTTTCACTGTCAATAAAACCATGCAAAATGGCCAGAAATCAGCTCTGAAATTAAACTTAATTATGAGCCTTTTTTGTTGTTATTATATTTGTCCAGATTAATGTCAATTAAGTGGAAGAAGACTTTTAAATGGACAAGAAATTAAAGAAAAAGTGGTCTAATAATTCTTTCCATGACTGTATATTTAAATTTTTCAATCTAGGTAGATCACTTAAGCCTGGTCATTTGAAAAGTAGCTCACAAGACCAAAAAGTGGACACCCCTGATGTACACCATCTGATGTGATTGATCCTACTAATAGTAATCTAGTACAACCTGGTGAAAGCCTGGTGGCTAATCTCGCTAATAGTGACAGTATATCTATTTAAGATACTAAAAAGGCTCGAAAGGCCTAAAATTGTTAGAATTTTGGAAACCGATTTTGTGAGATGTCACAAAAAAAACCTCCAAAATAACATTTGAGTGAAGTTAGAAGTTCTTTGCCACTCATATTTTCTTCAGAATATGATGGTCATAGTACTTTGTAGTACTTCGTACTTAATCCTGAAGTGTAACTCCAGAGACCAGTGATGGGTGGATGGATGGGTGGCAGCTCCATCTATTTCTTACATCTGGTCTGTGTGACTCTGGGAATCTCAAGAACAAGAAAGGTGAGAGCAGGATGACAGGACCCTGGGCTGCATGGACAGTGACCCTGAAGAGAGATTAAAGAAGTCTCATGTCTGCACTTTAGCAGCTCTAACTGGGCAGCAGTCATCCGTAAAGGCCTTCTTACTCATCCACCTCTCGCTGTCTTCCCTCTGAACCTCTCCCCTAGAATGCTGTCTTTGATTTCAGCTGGAGTGTAGTTTGGTGTTTTGACCCTCTTGCCCTCGCTTCAGGTTTTTCTCATGCTTTTGCCTCCCTCAAGCCCCCCCACAGCTCTCTTCTTCTCACCCTCTCAGAACAACTTGGATCTTTTTATTTCAGTTCCAATGTCAGAGTTTCCTTCACAGAATCTGTTGATATTATACTTTTTATGATGTTAAGATTCCATGCTGACCTGTAACAATTATTTCAGCACATTATCAAAAGATGCAAACTAAATGTCATCAACCTGCAGTCCGCGGGCTGCATCCAGTCCGCCGAAGCATAGAATCTGGGCCACTTCATCCTGTAAGATACAAAAAATAGGATCTACAGTAGTGTCCACCCTCCAAGGTGCCTTGATAGGATTTATTGTATTGCTATAGTTTTCAGAACTAAGGAGATCAGCCAGCATCCTGTCCAGGGAGGACACAGGTGTCTCAGTGGTGGGGCACAGCTCCCCTCATGGTCAACCATAACAACAATAATCATTTACTGACTAGCTGCTCTTTTTTCCATCCATTCAGAACACCATTGACCTTCACTTTTATGTCCAGATGGCGATGTCCATTTTTTTTAAAAAACATATTGAGTCCGTGGGGTGCACTGTCCCCCTGTTCCTCTCTTCCTCTCCGTCTCTTCCACTCTGTCTCAAGTGATGACGTGGATGTCGTCAGTCCACAAAGCCAAGTGTTCTCTCGTGATTTGTTCCTCCAAACAAAGGTTGTGTTCGACTATCAAGCTCCCATTAGATATGGAGAATTGAGCGTGTGGTCTGCACCGCGTTCCAAAAGGCGAGATGATAACACGGCGCACAGGCAGGCCAGGACGCTAATTGCATGCCGAATATTTATAGTCCAGACAATTAGCTGTCGCCTTTTATATGCAAAATAACAACAACAGCAGCAGCAGCAGCAGCAGTGGTGACAGCAGAGAAAGGAATGGCTGTCTCTGTGTGTGTGTGTGTTGTGGTAATTAAGCAGCTAAAAACAGGACATGGACATGCAGTCTGTTGTGCTCTGATTTGTTGCTTACAAACACAATAATTAGTCTGTTACTGTGGAATAATGAAGTTGCCAGTGTCCTGTTCCCTCTGCCAACAGTCTCCTCTTCACACCTTTCTGTTTACACAGCCCCGGGGAGAAGGGTTGTGTGTTCAAAGGTCACGTTAGATTTGACTAATCGTGGTGGTGTCCTCTAGTCTGGTCCTCTAGTCATAAAATGCAGTGTAGCAGATTAGGGATTTGGGAGAGTGTACAACCAGGATAAGGAAATCTTAAAGGGTTTCCTGGACAGGTCCTTGCTATGGAGTTTAAAAAGACATGGTTGTAAAGGATAGTGTAAAAATCAAAATTACAGTACACCAAACTGAACAAATTTTTGGAAAAATTTTAAGGATGTCCGATACCAATATGACCGATACCAAAGTCCCTCAATATGCCCCCAAAACTGAGCTTAATGTCACAGAACTTGATGAGAGAAGTGATGAGTCCATTTCTTTTCACTTTTGTATCATATATGTCTAAAATAAACATAATTAAATAGGGGCATTAGATATGGATGTTTAGGGTTAAGTGCTTAAAACAGTCAAACTTCAAAAGTTATTCATTCACTCATTCATCTTCATCTTCTAATCGTTGTGAGGTTATCAGGTGTTGGGGTTATTCTCCAAAACTTCCACCCAAATCACACTGCTCTGCACTGTGAGCTCTCCTGTGGGTGGTGAGGCCACTGGAATAAAGCTTTTTGCCTTATCTTTAAGACCTACATGAAAAAGTTTAGGTCAAAACATCTCAGCAGATGTTTATTTCCAACCATGCTTCTCTATCTTTTTTTTTCTGACGTCTACTGTCCATCATCTTCTTGCTGCCTTCGCTCCATCTTTGTAGATCAATCCAAAAAAGAACAGATAAAATATCTGCAATGTAATATTTTATATAGATTACTGCTCCTTCATAATTTATCATGAAAAATCAGCCATTTGTATGAAGACCATAGGAAGGTGTGTGTGCGTGTGTGTGTGCGCTGCTTTTTTAAACAAAGGCCCATCGCTGCATCTGTCTCTGACCGCAGGTTCACTGAAGCCACAGTTCTGTCTGGCAGGATTAGACCCAGCTGGGACTGATTTGATATTTGTGGCTGATAGTGCTTGTAAGAACGCCTTTGTTACCTTCTATTGTGGCCCAGATTAAGGCAACCCTCCTCTTCATCATCCTGCTTTAGTGTACTAATAACCAGGTCCACTTTGATTGAATCATTTCTGCCTGTATCTGGGACACGCTCTCAATTACTGCCTGTCAGCTGTCACTCACCTGTCAGAGGACCAGCTGCTTCAACTGAGATGTGACACAAAAGTGTCTCTGAATCTGAGGTGAAAGTTTGTGCCTAGTGTTTTCTCCTATTATCATTTTCTGATTAAATTAAAAAAATATGGAAAAGATATTCAGTTATTCACACTTACATCTGTGCACAGTTATATTCACTTCCAAAAATAAACAGTGAGACACAACTGTAGCTGCTCCATGTTTTCCGTAAACCCTGAGCGCAGTCCATGTTTCGTTGCACTTGTAATAACAACTTTAGATTTTAGGGATAGTTAAGTAAAGAAAATGTCTGGAAATTTGGTTCATTAGCTGTACTATATAGACACAGGCTGGACTGTGTGTTCGGTACTGAAAGAATCAGTATCAACAGAACTACAGGTTAGTTACAGGTATAAACTGTTTACATCACCTTTGGTCAGTGAACAGGGAAAGGAAACGCTAATACTGTAAATTGGTAACTTATGTTGTCTGTTTTTGTTAGAAAATTTTGCATTTCGTCTTTGTATCAATACTTCACAGCCGGAAGTACGTAAAGAAACAAGAATTTCATTACTATTATTATTTTAAAAGGTCCTCATTATCATTAGAGTTATTGACCAGGTGTTGGGATTTGAGTCTGTCCAGTGAAGTCTCACCTGACCAGACACAGATGATCTGTTAAACACAGTCACATTTATTTTTATGATCACTGTGAACATTGTTGGTTGTTTTGCACAATTTCTATTTGGACAAGCACATGCTTTGTAGTGGGATTAAACTGGTAATCACACACAAGCCACACACACACACACACACTAGTGTGTTGTCGTGTATACCCTGTGACAGTTGTCACATGACAAAGCGTCCTAAGTCATTTATACTCTCTCTCTCTCTCTCTGTCACACACACACACAGAGACACCCATGCAATAATCTCTACAGGTATTTCTCCCTGGCTGCTGTTATTAGAATGCACCAAATGCTCTCCATTGATGCATGTCACAGCCTCATTCTTTCATCTCCAACATTTAATTTACCGTCCTGTTGTGCCACTAATCCTATGTCGTGCCATTTCCTCCGCTCCTCAGATTGCTCTCTCAAAGCCTCCTCTCCGCCAGATAAAGAGGAAGGTAATCGCCATTGTCTGGCTACAGATACACCAGCGCCGACCCCCCCCTCCCCGCTTCACCTTTCCCTTCGCGGCCCCAAATTAAAGGGCCGTCCTGCCCCTGCGCCCCCTTAATCACCGGCCTCGTCGTTCTGTACGAGCGGACCCCGGGGCTGCAGCACTTTCATCCACAAATAGGCTTTCAGTGAGAACCACCCTGGGCTGGCCTCCTCGCAGGAGATCCCCGCAGCTTCCTCTGCTTCATCTTCGCTGCGGCAGTCGCACTCCCATCCTCGCACACACTCGTCTCTTCCTCGGGTCTCCCCCGCAGTGATTGGACGTGGCGAGTATTCAACGTTCTTTTTCTATTGCACCCTGATGAATTGAGTCTTTCTCCCTCCTCGGGAGGTCTGGGCCACAAGTCTGGTGAGGAACTTCAAAGTGAGAGTGCACAGCTGTGATGGAGCCAGTGACTATTTCCACTGTGTTACTGCAGTTTCCACATGAAAACATGAAAACTGGAACTGCTTCATACCTGTTCACTAAACATTGACTCTGTGTCAGCTCTCTCTCCATCTCTCTGGCTCTTATAGGAGCACAGTCGAACACACACTGGCAAACTTCCCCACTGTTGGGTAACAATGGCAGGTACATGAGCCCTGACCTGGAGGGTCATGTGACATTGTGTATTTTTTAGATCTTATTATAACTGCAGATTTAGGGATTTTAGGTCAAAGTTTAAAAGTAGTAAAATAATGAATTTTGTTATTTAATTTATTTGCCTTGCATATATAGAAGACATGGGCAAACTTTTGACTTGGGGGCCAATATTCGCCTTAAAATTTGACTTGGGGGCCATGTCCAGAGCAGAAAGATTGATTGTTTGTTTTAACTAAGATAAATAGCAAGTAAAAGTCATGTATAAACCTAAAACACTACATTTCTAATACCCTTCATTACTGGGGAAATGCATTATTGCAGGGAAAAAGGGAGATTTATAATGATAATACAAATATATAGTTTAAAATCGTATTAAAAATCTCAAAGGGCCGCATCCGCCCCCACGGTCCTTAGTTCCATCTCAGGTGACTTTTTTGATGTTGACCTCTGAGAAAGCACAAACCTTCTACTTTCTAAAGAACTACTGGGTTGGAAGTATGTGTTTCTGCTAAAACACTGAATATGTTCCAGACACTGCACAAGACTCTCCAAGGACGTACACAAATCTTAAACTTCAGTACAACTTTGATAATTGATACTAAACGCAGTTTAGGATCAATTGTGTACTCATATATGTATACGTGTGTGCATGTGTTTAATCACATGCTGCTTGACCCTGCCCAAAACTGTAGTCGTGAACATTGAAGTCTAACTAAGAGTAAAAACATATATAATAATATAATATAAATTTGTAAGTGGGCTTCACTGTAACTTTAGATTTTCTACCAAATATTAGCATCAATTGAGGCTACAATCTTGGTATTTGTACCTTTTTAAAAAGAAATCTCCTTTTAATTATTTTAATTAAAGAATTATGAGATGAATTGCTTATTTTGTGAAGTTCTCTGTTCATGATGACAATCTAGGGCGGAGCTGATGGAGTCGACACCTTGACCTCAGAAAAAGCAGAGCCACTCAACAGCATTTAGCAGATTGTTAATTGTGGCCTCTGCTTTCCATGACTGAATTGACACAACGCCAGAGGGCTTAGCCAAATCATCACCATTATGACATTAGCAAGGGCTTATCCAGTGCTAAGAGCTTGAGCTGATACTAAGACTAAGGGGTTTACGATGCTAAGATGAGACCAAGCAATCGCAGAAGCTGCTGTAAGACTGACGGACAACAATGAAAGTTTACAATACGGATAAAAGATCCTTGCCGGGGTTAAAGGAACTATCCAATTAGGAAGGTACACTTTTCAGAGTCACTGTCTCAGACGCTGCTCAAGGTGATGCTAATGCTGCTAATATCATTTTCCCTCATTTACAAATAAGAAGCTGTTTGGATGAACGGCTGCTGCCACATTGTAGGAAGGGCTGACTGCTCTTGGCGCGTGGTTAGCCGCTCTGCCCTGGACTTATTATTCAGACTCCTGTAAGAGGGATTCTCCTCTCTGACACGGCTGAAGAGGCTGTTTAGCACACGCAGATAATTAGTGAGTCAAATAGTATTTGTGCTTTACATGGAACAAGATGGAGGGGGGGAGCGATCAGTTTTGGGGTCTGTGGGGAAAAGATTATTACTAGTGATGTAGCCCAGGTTATAATCCCTGGACATGAGAGTCTCGATCTTTTTTTTTTTTCTTTTTTTTTTTTTAGCCAGCACAGAGGCTCAGGCTGGGAAAAGGCGCTGGGCTTAATTAGGCTTGTCTGGGTTGGAGATGGGCTTTAGGTGGAGATAATTAAGATCATAGCACTGGCTGAAATGGTTTAAACTACAGTGCAATAGCAGTCAGGTCCCTGAGGAACAGAACAATACCAACATCTCTGCTCAGACCATGATTGCATATCTTGCCGTTTAGGTCGCTGGCAGTTTTGAATAAGAGTGTCAAGGAAGCATGAATGCATGCATTTTTATTTGGAATTGAACCCGGGCGTCTCTCATGACAGCTCATGTAAAGCGGGGTCTGTGAGAGGGGATAGTTTTTAATAAATGCATAGAATTTTATCATTTTTTTTTAGCACTTTAAATTTAACAATTTGCATATTTCTATTGCAGAACCATATGAATCCTGTGTGTAATAGTGAGTATACAACTCAGAAGATATTATTATACTTCTTATTTATTAAGTAAAAATATTTTAAGCAGTATCTGATATATTTTGCTTCTACTGCAATTGTCTTGGCTTCATTGTTCCAAATTTTAAGAAATTAACCTTTATATTATATTTTTTTTAATATGTGTTTTTGGCACAGTTGCCAGTGTAATACCAATTGTTTTCTATGTCATGGCGATGGTTGTTTGTCCAGGCAGCTGTTGTTCAGCTGTAGCTGAACATCACTGACAGATCATGGGAATCATCACATATGCAGATGATGTGACATTTTATTTATTAGAAAAGGACAAAAAAAAGTCTCTGTCATTGCGGTAAAGCCACAGGTTTCACCTCCCGGACCAGTGGGCTTGACACCTGCAGGAAGCTATGGTGCAGTGTGGTTTGGGTGACAGTTTTGGAGACTGCAACCCTCAGGACCCAGTTACATATAAGCAGTAGATAGATGGAAAAGGACAAATATTTCTTCTCTGGGTCAATGGTCTAAACAAATACTCTAATTGCCCCTTGGGGATATATATATTTTTTTTTTCTGATTCTGAACCCAAATCATTACTACACGCTTGGTGCCTCCTAGTGGGAGTCTGATGCAGGAGATCTGCCTAAACAAAAGTTTCTCCAATGTGTTGGTGTTCATAAGTTCATTGCCAGTACTGCTTATTGGATCACTTCCATAAACAAAAACAAACAAATATAAGAGCTTTTCTTTTACATTTGCCATGTCTACTATCAGTCGTGCTCCTTTAGCGGCAACTTTATTTAATTGGCCAGTACATCAAAGAGCGTCCATTGTGGACTTCCATTATTTTATTTCAGCTCACTCACTTCTGAGGTTTTAATATAAGCTCCATAATAAAGTTAGAGTCTCATCTCATATTGTCAGAATATGCCTTTAGACCAGAATAACTGAATGAATGAATAGAGTGGTTGAAATGAACGATTTCTCAAGAGCTTTTTGGCCCTTTCATCATTCCATTCATAAATGTCGGAACCCGACATTTCTCGCTGTGACTTTGTTAAATTTCATCATTTCCTCTCTTATTCATTTCAGCTGAGGGTGAAAAGGGGAGGGAGTCCTTCAAATGTAATGGCACGGCTGCGATAACCAGCCTCTCATTCTCTCTTCTCTGACCAGCCGTCACCTTTAAATCTGCCTTTTCATATTCCTCTCAAAGCACCGTGTCTATAGACCAGGCGCCTGCCAAACCGGATCTCTGGACAAACAAGAGATGGGGAGAAAGAGAGATGGGAAACCTGTTGGAGGCAAATTATTTGACCAGGGACTAGGGAAAGAAATTCTTCCTTTTCTCCTTCTCTATCTCACAAGCAACACCTCACTATTTGAAAAGGTTTTAATCAGAGAAACACAGAGTTCTGATCTGACTAGTTTTATCATTCACAAGATCCAAAAATAAGAATGAAGAATGAACGCTTTATGCTTAATGTAAGTGACTTCCTCATAGTTAGTCATGCAGCCCGTCTACCTGGGTGGTTTTCCGGTTTAAGGCTTTTGGACAGCGTGGGTCAGCTTGACCGACAAGCTTGCGACCGGTAACGACAAGCCGGTCTTCTTCCCCTTCAATAGGGTGAGAACTCACAGCATCTAAAACTACATCTGTCGGCACTTGAGGGATAGGAAATATTCAAGTGGTAATCAGAAGGCCATGAATCATAAGCTCTGGGTAAGCCCCGTAATGCTGGTAAGACAGTGAGTCGTGTTTTATTGGTGGGGCAGAGAAATCCTTTTTCCCATTCAAGACTTGAATTGCAGCAGTAATACTATTAACTTGCGCCCTGAATCACCAAATGCCATTTAATTGCCAAAAGCAGCCCATTGTTTGGGAAGGGAGAATTTAGGCCCCAAGTGAAGCGCTGTTTATACATGTGAGGGTGCGAGGGGGTAGAGATAGACGGATTTATGTTGCTGGGGGGTCATAGTGTAAGATGTCTGAAGAATGATGGCCCCTCACAAATGCACAATCGCACACACAACACACCAGTGCCTTACCAAAGCTCCGCAATAACTAGCTTAACTAAAGTCTTTAGGAAAAGTAAATTCGGACAAACTCTTTATTCTCTAATACCTGATTTGTTCAACAACATGATTTGGGGCACGTCTATTCAAGTCTCTTTTGGGCCGAGCCGAGGTCTTAAGGCTCAAGCCTTGTACTTCGTGGTTATTGTGGTCTGTTTAGGGTTTGTCTCAAATCTCCTTGTGCTGGTGCGTGGACGCTCCTAATGCTGGCTAATGGGCTTCGGCGGAGCAACAGTCTGTCGGTTTCTATTGAGGACCCCATGGAAGGCAGCATAAGCTCCATTAAATAAAGGCTCTGGCCAGACCTTTTGGACTTTTTTATTACTGGGAGAGGCCACCCTTCATCACCCCAGTTTTCAGCCCAAATCTCCTGTCTATTCAAGCGGGATCTTCAGCGCCCATAAACCAACCTCCACCCTGACTAACCCAGCGCGCCCTCTCTTTGGACTTTAAGCCCAAAAACATTAGCATTGTCATTGCACCCCCCCCACATCCCTCTCTCTGAAACCTGCCACAGTGCAAGACATTGGCCTCCACCCCTGGTCGTGTCTACGGCTGCCAATACTGACCCTGACAGCCTTGTCCCAGGGAGGGCTAAATTGAATGTGAAATGCATGGTGGGTCCTCGCAGACTCCATTGTGCAGTGGGGGAGTCTGGGAGGCGAGCGACGTCACTGCTCCTCGGTGCTGATCGAGTTTGACAGCACGACGGGAGGAGGCAAGAAAACGTTCTCCTGCTTTTATTCAGAACTTAAAGACGGCCTTTTTCAGTCCTTCATCCTCTTTGCCCCCAGTGCCACCACCCTGCTCTGCCCACTCTCCTCTCCCTCCATCATCGTCTTTTTTTTTTTTCCACCCAGCAACCAAACAGAGCTTGCCATTCTTTGGAACCACTCACTCCCTTGAGATCACACTGTTTAGTAGAGCTCATCTCGGTCTGATTGTTGACAACAAGTGAGGCTGTTCTCATGTCATCAGGCAAGGGTTGGTCAAGACACGATTGTAGTTATCTCACGCGAAAGTGACACAACCATAAAGGTTGTTTTTATGGACATTCAAGTGTTGCCACTGGGGAAATAAAGAATGACAGTTTAGACAAACAAAGAGCAAAGATAACCCATGACTGGGGAGTTCAGCCGCTCCGTAACCACAGCTTCACCAAGAAGGCAGCTTCAACCATGCTCAAAATCAAAAGACAAGCGTAACGCAACACCATTGGTTAGGTTGAAGTATTGTTGCCTCACACTTATACAACCTTTTTAAGAGCTACAAAACTTGCCATTATCTGCACAAGTAAATAGTTATAATTACCAATCATTAAAGCTGATAATTGAAAAAGTAATTTTGAGAAACTCTAAATCAGGGATGTTAAACTCATTTTCGTTCACAGGCCACATTAAACCTGATTAGATGCCAAGTGGACAGGTGAATATTATGCAAATATATTTAGGATTATGAAATATTTATTATGATTTATTTTAAAAAGATGAACATGAATTGTTTGTGTATTTTCTTTATTTAAAATAAATCAGTAGGCCATGTGAAAGAACAACAAAACAAACACATTTTGGGAACAACTGTCATCCACTAAGATTTCACAGCCAAAATTCACCAACTCTGTGCAGCAGTTGTAATTTTGCCCATTCTATTAACCTTTTGTATATCAAAAATAACATATTTTGATTAGCTGTTTTTGTTTTGTACAACAATTAACAAAAGAAACATCTTGTGCAGTAATTGTTTTATGTTGATTAATTACTAATAATGAGTTAGAAGGAAGGAAAGCAAACTCCTTGTCATTGTAGCATACATCACTGCACACAAAAAAATGTCACGTCTGCATTTAAACCATCACCAAAGTGACCAGTGGGCAACTTTCATTGTCTGGGGGTCAGTGAGTGGGGCCGGTGCCATGCTTAGTGGTAACCTGGCAGTTGGAGGATTTGAACCTGAAACCCTCTGGCTTCTTAACCACTTGGCCACCACAGCACCGATAAACACATGCTTTCTAATTTCCTTTACTGATCAGAACTTCACTTGCCCTCGCATAGTAGAAAGTATAAATACTGCAAGGTATTCTCTATGCAGTGTCTGTGCCTGTATATGTTTTTGCATATGTCTCTGCAGGCCTGTGTTTTGCTCACACTGCATTATGGAAAGTACTGTTTGCTCTGTTATGCTCAGGAGCAGGCGGCCCCTCTCCCCTGGATGCTACAAACCCCTCATTTGATGCAAATGACTGTCATCTAGAATCCAGTGCATCTCCCATCGTTGCACATTGCCTAATCAATGTGAAGTGCTCTGGAAAAAAATGCATTGCCTCCTTGTAATAGTTGTTTTTGACCGAGTCAAGTGCAGCTCCTAGAAATAATCCAAACCTGAGATTCAATTATGGCTGCGTGGCTCAGCAGCAGAGCAGGAGCAGACACAGCCGTGTATCTGCGTTTAGGTGCAGCGCAATGTACGAATGCATAAACAAGAGTGGCCTCCAGGTGGGATGAGCCGCAAAGTGTTGGTGCCAGTGGCCACTGCCTTTTCCAATTGGGGGCTAGTGGAGCGTTTGGTCTGAGACTGGAAGAGTTCTTTCATCATTCTGAGGCAGCGCACGTCACTCTCCGAGGCCACGCTCTGCGCAACAAACGGAGATGTGAAAATTCCGAGCTGTGAAACCTCATTGTCACCTTTTTCTAATGAGTTCCCTTATCGTCAGATGTGTTTTCAGATCTGACATTGTTTCAGCAGGAGGAGGAGGAGGAGATGTGGACTTACAGTCGGTTTTTCACTTTGCCGATTGAAGTTGCACTGTGCATAAAAGTCAGACTCCCGGAAATGGATTTCTCTCTGTGCGGAACAAGCATGTTTCAGGTGTTTTCCACAAACATATTGTTCATTATAAGGTGTCAGAGCTGCCAGTAATTTCCATTCATATTTTGTTGTTGTCGTGTGGATCCATCAACACCTCCATTGTGTCTAAGGACCAATTTGACAGTATTAAAAATAGGGAAACTAGCCTGCAGCTGTCTGTAGATGTGGAAATTCAGTTTATGTTCAGGAAGGGGAATCACAAGAAGAACAACTTTAATGATCACTGTACTTGGTATTTTAACCAGTACCTTTGGAGCTCTCAGCAATGGTCTTTTATGGGCCCTTGCTAAATACACCACAGCCAGAACAGGAACAACCCTTCCTCCTGTTGTTTGTACTTACATTTTTTAACATATTATTTATCCTAGGTGGTGGTTGTTGTCTTCCAATCAGAGAGTTTTGTGTCCAATCCTCTTAAATAATTAGCAAATATGAAAAACTCAAGGCCTCTGGACTAAATCAGGGCTGTCCACACCGTTTGACTTGGAGGCTACTTTTTATATTGACAACATTTATACTCAAATGAACCGGATGTATTTCCTAAAACGCCTGATATAGTGAATAAATGTGTGTAACTGTATGTCTCCGAATATATATAATATACTCCCAAAAAAAGCTAAATACAGATATGTATATATGTCATTTTTTATTTTAATTGCCCATGATCTTCTAAGGCACTATTTACATGAATTACATTCATTCATCTTCGTCTTCTTGTCTGTTTACCTGGTCTCAGGGGCAGCAGTCTCCACCATCGCCACACAAATCCCACTGCACCATACTGTCTGCCTAGAATTGGAAGTCGTCACTTGAAATTTTTTCAATTCTACTCATTATTTTTACATTTGCTTACTAAAAACACATGCATCCACACTAGATTTTTTTTCCCCTTATTTTAAGACTATGTTTACCTTCTGATGTTAGATTCTATGGCTAGCCTCAGATATAGGAAGATACAGGAAGTGAACTGGAATAGTTGAGTATGTTTGTCCATACTTGTCTCAAGTCTCACATTTGGCTTTAAAGATAAAGTAGTATAGTTGCAGATGTGTTGGATGGAAGATAATTTTTTTTTTTCCAATCAGAAATCTACTCTACACATTTGGTAATTGACTGTTCTAGCTGCCAATGTTTCATTTTTGGTCCAATATCTACACTTTGTATAGAGGTCCATTTCCAGCATTTAAACTAGTTTTCATTTTTTGCAAGATATATGTACTGCTATGACTTTTTTTATGAATATGGCTAACTCCTAGTAATCCCCTTCAAATACATATGCTCTTTGTGTAATGCACACATCATATACAGTACGTTATACCGTTCACTGTATAAGACATTTCCACTGCCTTCCACTCTCCCCCTTCTCCAGCCTTTCCAACAGAGGAGCAATGACAACATAAACACAGAAAAGGCAATTTGGCTCCTCTTTTAGAACTACTTTGAAAATAAAGAATTTTTAATTACGAACACAATGAAAAAAGGGGGAGAAAAAGGACTAAAAAGGAAGAAAACATTCACACGCAGTAAACAAAGCTCAAACAATTATCTTCTAGTGACCAGTCGGCGTTTTTAGAACAGTCATTTAATCTTTTATTTACTGCAGGGAGGGAGAGACTTAGAGGAGGGGGTGTAATGGAAGGGTGGGAGTTGGAGAGGGGAGCTGGTGAGAACGTCTGGGGTGAAGGAGAGAAGATATTATTTTTATATTTTCAATTGTGCCCTTCCTCACAATCATAAAATAAATATATACATATTTTATTATTATATTTTATTCATGCATGTCATTTGTTGTCTAAAATTGCCCCATGTCAACCACCATAGACCACATGACATTCCACATCAGTGATATTGTCAGTTTCCCATTGAGGAATAAAAGCGACTAATAACAGGACAATACAATCACAGTCGACTCCTTATTTGACTCTGACTGGGCCACGGAGCTGCAGCATTTAGGTTACAGGTCAAGTGAATGACATGCAAATAGTGCATGTGTGCATGTGATTACCTGCAGTCAAAGTCACTAACAGTTCACACAATGGTCAATTACAGATGTGCTGAACCTGCAACCCACTGTGAAAAGAGTAATAATGTGCATACAGTAAATATAATGCATATAATATACATATATAATGCATAATGTAGTGCATTGAAAAAATACATTAGGTTAAAGATAGATTTACAAATATCTGCCTGAGTCTCATTCCATCAGTTTAATGGAGTACAATATTATTATATCAGTCAAAAATGGTTTCAACCAGTGTGTTGGACTAAATGTTAGTTAAATATACAAAAGAGGGGGTGTTATGGCTTTATGCAAATGTATCTTCATATGGGAACTTTGACAAGTTATGATTTACTTTTAAAGTTGTGCAGTTGACTGCATGATAAACATTTAGGTTTGCCGTTGCTCAAGTTATTTAAGCATTAGGTGTTGACAGAATTCCCCCAAAAACCAGTGTTTCAACCAGCCTGAAAAACAAAGATGAAAACCGGAAACCTTTGGCGTTTCACTTAAAACAGAAAAATATCAAGAAATATTATATATTTTTGTTCCAGGACAGAAACTAGTATCTAAAAATAATGGTAACTGGTTAATTTCTTTTATTGTGTTCTTAAAAATGCTGTGTAGCCTACTGTCAAAGTCACTGGTCTCCTAGTCCAGTCTATGGTAGCCTACAATGACCTGATGAGGTTGACTTCCTGTGATGTTCACTGACTGAATGGAGAGAGTTGGTGGACCATCAGACTATAAGGGGAGGACTGACTACCAACTACTGTCACATCTCAAAGACAACAATAACAGGTCAATATTGTAGTCTGTCAATATGGAGAATGTTAGTTTCAGACACAGTGTCAATATATTTGTCCATGTAAATAACGAAATGGTCAACATTAAATATTGTAAATGGGTTAAATTGCATTATCAACAACCTGCCACTTTTTTCGTTTCCCTGGGAAGCCATTCTGAGGATCCCATGCAACAACAATTTTGTTTGTTTGGCAACAAACCTCCGATTGTTGTTAAACTTGTTAAACAGCTACTAAGGAACATAATTAACTATTCAAGGAATAATTTGATTCTTACTGGTTTGGGAAAGTTCGTTTTATGGTGGTACCCAAAACTATGGTGTGCATACCACCATAAACCTGACGTTACAGAAACGCTATTTTACTGTGTCTATAGAATTGGTAAAATAGAGTTCCTGTAGCTTGCTTTGTCTGTTGGCCAGTTAGTTAGCATAAATATTATCTTACAAGAACTTAATTAATTTGTATATGAATTATATATTTTCTCAGGTTTTTTTTAAAAATAAATATTTGACTTTTTCACAGATAGTATAACATCTACCTCTATCCCCCTTCTGCGATGCCCTGTGAAGCCCAGAAAACAGATATGCTGTTAGCTAACTGCTGCTGATGCTTGGAAAATATGCTTGGCATAACATAACAGCCTCGTTAGATATACTTTACACATACTTTCTATCTGTAGTAGTTTAATAGACAAGGCTACTTTGCAGTTAAATATTTGTCAGAGACAAGACAGCAGAACGTCAAGTTTATAAAGTGTGAGCTAATGTGGCTTCAGCTAATCCAGGGTTGATGCAAACAGGGAGGATGGTGTTTGTTATGGCTGCCAGTTAAATTATTTCTCTCTAGGCTAGAATGTCAAGTTAGTTTTTAAGACTCTGCTTTATTTATAAGAAGGTGATCATTTTTGATATTGTCCAGTTTTCTATACCATCACAGCAAGAAAGATTTATAGTGTAATTAAGCAATGCTAAATTTATCTGATGGTCTCTGCTACTTTAGTTGCTACTGTGTATGAATGGTGATGGTGATGAGGTTTGCCCACTGTCCCTGACTCCCTTTCCTCGAGGCATGGCTCCTCATATTGAGGGTACCAAAAATAATATCTGGTCATGAGGAACTGAGAGGTTGCCAACCAGTGTGACGAGCTCTTTCTCCTTTTTGACACTTGATTACTAGCACCAGCTGCATTTGCATAAATGCTCTTTTGCTGGCAAGCTGCGATTTAGGAAATATTCAAATGCCATGATGTGACTCACCAGCGCCTGTGGGAGTTAAAAGTTGAATATTTCCCAACCTTTGAAGCACCTGACACTGGCGTGCAGTTCTCAGACGTAGCCTCACAAACAGTGACTAAGAATCAATTCAATTAACCCTTTAATCACAGACACGTGGAGACCTATTTTCTGTGTCACGAGTGTTGGCAACCGCCGCCTTGGCCTGGGTGATTTGCGGGGCGCCTGTGTGAGTGAAATATAATGAATCCATCATATTTATTCCAAATGAGCCATTGACACCTTCCCTTTGAAGCTCGGCTGCTGCGTGGATGTAGATCCGTATCAGTTGTGCGAGTCCCCTGGGTGCCTCAGATATAAACATTCACTCCACCGGATGCTGTTATCCTCTATTGAGTGACACTGATGCGTTGTGTGGGACTGGCCCAGATAGCAAGGCAAAAGCTACAAATCTCCATTTGCAATGAGGAGAAAATTCCATAGGATTAATTTTCTGTATAAGACCCCTGCCCAGGCTCCCACCCCCCCTCCATGTCCGCAACTTCAGCTGTGCAGCCCGGTGTTAAAAGACCCAGAGGAATACTGTCTTTGTCATCCTGCCGTTTGGGGCCGAAGAATAAGAGAAGTTTTAATCCCCATTGTCCATGAGTCTGGGGGGGTCGGCGGCTGTAAGATGATCCAACTGGCCACACTAATCCCTCCATACTACTTTCTCCTTCACATCAAAAACACCCCCCACCCTACCACAAAGCGCCAGTCTTGTGTGTTGGACCCCAAAGTGCAAATTCTAAAGAGGAAAATGGAGCAAAGAAAAAGTTGCAACAACAGAAGCAGAATGGACTTAAAGACAGTTGCACAGAAGACAGGGCGATCTCCAGGGTGAGAGCGGGGGCACGGTGGGCTCCGTCTCTGCGAGAACACATGCTCCCTCTGCTGCCTGTCTCCCCCTTAGGTCGGGTTCTGATGCTGCCGCTGCAGTTGCTCTTTTATAGGTTTCCCAGGCAACCACAACATTTCCTCAATCCTTTTTTGTTTTGTTTTTTTCCATTTTCTAGAAAGACGACAAGCCAGGCGGTGGGGACAGGTGTCACTCAGCCGAATGCACATGAGCTTAGCGTTGGACACAAACGCCGGCTGTGATACGCCATATTGTTTCTTTCCAAAAGCCTGTTGGATTAGCCAATAAAACAAAAAAAGTGCTACAAACTGGACAATTAAAAAAAAAACCTAGAAGGGATGGTGTTAAGTTGAAGATTACAGAGTGTTACAAAATGATTTAAAAATGGTTTCAGCTTGAATCTATTTGGATTTATTCAAGAACTATTGTTATTCCTGAGAACATGTTTGTGATGAAGAGTTTGGGGATGGAAATATTTCAATTTGTGGCACTATCAAGGCCTGAACTTCTTTTAGGCCAGCCAATAAAATTTTTCTGATAAAATTTTTAGTAATTTTTGGAAAAAAATGACTTAAATTGAATTTATTCTCCAAAAAACAAACCCAGAACCACAGAAATGGTTTAGAAAAGTTATTGAATAATATCATTAATAAGTCAACTGATCATTACCAGCCAACACACCCAAGTTCACTCATCGACACATATTCTTGCTATGACAAAGCAGCAGTAACAGTGTGCACGGACAAGACATAGGACTGCTGTGTGTAATTGTTTGTGTTTGTGTGTGTGTGTGTGAGGGAGCCAGGAGACAGCCGTTTAAAATTCTGTTTCCTGCAAGTGAGGAGGCTAATCCTGCGCCCATAATTCCCTGCAGCCACGGCACCCCTCCTTCCCCGACATCACCACTCCCTCTCTCCCTCTGCCTCTATCTTGCTCGTTCTCTCTCCCTCTCTCTTAGTGCACACTCCATGAGTGACAGCACAATGCCCAGGCCCTCGCATGCTTATCTAACTCTAGCAGATGGTCGACTTGGATCAATGCACACACGCCACGATCAATGGTGGTGATAAAGAGTGGCGGGGATGGTACCCTCTCTCCACAGCGCCCGCTCTCCTTCTATCTGCCTCCCCTCATGCCCAGCCCGCTGCCCCCTGCCCGATTGTTTCTCTCCTACATCCATTCATCCGAATCTGCTCCGCCATCAATGCCCCAACCGGCCTTGTGCCGGTGCCGGGGCCCCGCTGACGACCGGGGTCCTGGATGTGCCGTCTGCCGCATCCGTTCACCTCCCTGGACCCCCCGCTCCCGGAAAGAGCTCTGAGCTTTTTCTATCAGGCTTATCATGAAATCACCGCCTCATTGCCAAACCTCCTCGACTTATCTCGCTCTCCCTTTCTCCCTGACACTGGCTCTGGCTCTATCTCCCATGTTAATCTCCCGCGGCTACACTCACACTCTTCAGCCAAACAGAGAGAGCGCTGCGTCGGACCTTTGACGCTGGGCCTGACTCTACTGTTCACCATTAAGACCATTAAGAATATTTCCAGTCAAATCTTCGTAGTTCCTCGTGTGTTTCCTCATCTACTGTCAGTGTGTCACCCTACGTGAGGGTGAGGAGACACAAGAAGAGTCTGAGATAAATGAAAGTGTGTCACAGACAGAAGTTTGGACCAAAAAGTAGAGCAGAGCCCTGACTGTGTGGATCCTGACAGGATCTATGGGTTGCCAGTGAACACGCTGTTTGACAAATGTACACACACTGATTATAGATCTCATACAGTTTGCATTTAGAATTTGACCCTTTCAGAGTTTGAACTTTGTTGTTGTTGAAAGACTGAAGTTACAGAATTTAAATACAAGTTAAAATACAATACCATTGAAATTATTAAAAAAGACAAATCAAGAAAATAAAAAAATGATCTGAAAAGATGACGTTCATATTGAAGCTGAACAGTCTCTGCTGCTGCCTCACCGTCTCAGCAGAGAAAGGATAAAAATAATTATGTCTAGTCCGTTTCTGTTTTCTTTTTAGTCTAGTTTATTTAGTTTTATCTAAATTATACCAAAGAGTGTTTCATGGTTTTGTTGTGGCGGAGGAATGTCATAAAAGTGTTTATTTTTTAGATGTATTTTTGTCACTGAAGACCGCTGTGATCGACCTCTGCAAAAGGAAAGTTTCTGGCTTTTATTTTGACATCATTATGAGGTAGAGGAGAGGAAAGTGGAAAGTAAAGAAATGACACCCGGAATTCCAACAGCAGTATCTTATTCTTTCACTTGACTTTTTTGAGTCAACAATAAAAATATTGATTGTGATATTTCAAGTAACATTGTTAACATATATCTACATTTATATATATAATTTAACATACACTTGGTTGCAGGGTGTGCAGCAGGGAGTGTATGGCAATAATACAACATGCAGTACTGTTTGATGTTCAGAGCTAATGAAGTAAAAGAAACTTTCAGATGAAGACATCCAGAAACACAGGCGAAGCGTATTAACAACACAAACTTTGCCCAGGAGTAAGCTCTTCCTTTCCTTCCTTCTTAAGGAATTTGTAATTGGCTGTTGGTGATGTAATGCGCTTCATAATAAGCCCATTAAAGCCTTTCTCTGCGCTGATGGAAAACGCAGTGGCAATATGGACACCTCCACTATTTATACCTCTCAAATCCTCATGCATATTCACAGGGTGCAGAGTCGGGGACAGAGCAGGCAGACACTCTGACAAATAAGAGAGCCTGGATCTCATTTCTTCAGGAGACGGAGCTGTTTCAGCTCTGGGGCCTCCTCCTCTCATCACACTGTGGCCGCAGCCTCTTCCATTCTCCTCATCTGCCCGCTTTCATTTGCTCTCGGTCAACATGATCATGGCTTGTGTGTGTATGTGTGTGTGTGTGTGTGTGTGTGTGTGTGTGAGAGAGAGAGAGAATGAGGAAAAGAGAGAGTAAAAAGGAGGAGGTTGTGAATTCACTGGCTCGGCTGAAGTCTTTAGTTTGGTTTGGTCCTCACTCTGACATCTTTAATGTAACTTTTTTCCTGGACAATTGTATTTTTCAGACTCAATTTGTGAGATTGTTACTCGTTGTTGTCATTTGCATCCATATCACAAGTTGTCAGCGTCTTCTCCCTGTTAGGAATGTCAATCCTACCAGACCATAATTTTGATACGTGATTATCTGTTATCAAATTTTAGAAATTTTTGTTTGACTTCTAATTTATTATCAATTACACAATTGCATGAACTTATTAAAAAAAGTTTATGCATCAATTATCATGCATCACTACAACCTAAGCAAATATTCTGCTGCAGCCGATCACTGCTGTGAGGTCTCAGCTCACAGCTCCCTCCTGTGACTGCTGCTGGACAGACACTTAGACTGTGGACACCTGTTGTCATGTGTTAGTCCAGAGGTGTCCCCACTTTCTTCAACACAATTATCTTAATGGCTGGTTGTAAAGATTAAATGTAACTACTCCATAAACTATGATATGGTAATGGTGTTTATTATAATTTAATTCAAAACTAATATATTTCATTGGTGTGAAATAAAATCATTTTTAATTTATTGTGTCAAGAAACTCACAATAAATGCTGTATTGCTGTATTGACATAGCTGTACCAGCTGACTTGGCAGGCCACATTTGGCTCCCGTGGCCTTGAATTTTACACATGTGACCTAAAATATGTCAACTATCTCATTTGGCCACACTACAATTTAGGACAGAATGTTTTTCTGGGGACCCAATATTATGAAAGCCACAAAACTTTCCTGACCCAAGTCATTGACTATCATTGAACAGTAAAAATTATATATTATTATTGACTGAGTGATATCTGAACAAATAGTATTTTCGAGTTTTAAACAACAAACAACATTAATTGACCCAGTTTAAATGAATCAATCCAGAAAAGTCTGACTTCTTCTAAGGAGCCTAAGGGAAAGATTTATCAAAATGACAACATTCATTTAAGAAGCCTACTCTGTCCAGTTGCCCTCAAAGTAACAATTTTGATATAACGCTTGGCTAAGGCAGGAGACAGTTTCAAATGTTCCACATTTATAGTGCACCGAAAACGTGCATCGACACCTGTGCCCTCCAGACTAACATTATCAACAAAAAAGAAATGTCTTTCATTTCTTTCTTAGGCTGCTTCTAGGAGGAACAGCAGCATGATGACCAGGATCATAGCCTCATACACCCACTGACATTACGGCTACTGGAAGCTTTTCAAATTTGACTATGTGTTGTATCTTTGTACTGGTTTTATTTTATTGTATTTTTATGCTCTGGTAACATCCATTGCTCTGTCTGTCCGTCCAGGGAGTGGATCCCTCTCCCTGAGGTTTCTACCGTTTTTTACCTGTTAAAAGGGTTTTTTTTCCCTCAGTAGTTTTTCCTTCCCCGGGCTGAGGGTCTAAGGACAGAGGATGTTACCAACCCTGTAAAGCCCTATGTGACAAATTTGATTTGTAAATGTGGGCTATAGAAATAAAATCTGATTGATTGAGGACACTAGACATACAGTAATAACACTAGGCGTTCTATCACCACTCAGTGGTCTTAGAGTCTTTGCACCATCAGTGCTCACAAATGTTGCTCCTTGATTGCTACAGTTTGAACTGGTCCAGCTGATGGAGGACCTGCACAGACAATGGAGCACAAACCAAATAATGGTGGATGGAAACAAAGCCACTTCAAACAGTACTTGTCCACTCTGCACCCCATTGGAATGATGGGACAACTTTTTTTAAAATAAATGACAGTGGTGGTCTAGTGGTTAGGGAACTGGACTTGGGTCCCCAGGGTTCCAAGTTTGAATCCACCAACTACCAGGTTACCACTGAGGTGCTCTGAGCATGGCACTGCCCCTACCCACTGCTCCCCAGACCCACAACCCTGCCCACTGTTCACTTTGGTGATTAGTTAAACACAGAGGTCGCATTCCATTGTGTGCAGTGGTTTGGATCACAATGACAAGGAGTTTTCTTTTCGTTTCCTTCACACAAAACACTGTAAATCGAGGACGTCATCAACCGAGGTCACCTCATATTAGATGATGTTCTTTAGTTTGGCTGCAAGTATGTTGTGAACCGTTCCCTGAATGTGAGTAAAGTTTGTTAGTCGTCAGAAAATCCAGGAGAAAAGAAAGATGAAGAACAGCAGGCCATGTTGTTTACCCCTCCAAGACAGTTTACAGCTTCTCAAAGTGATAATCAGCAGAGGTGTTGCTAACTCCAGCTGACATCAGAACCATTTAGAGCCGTCACAGAGGACGGCTGAGGCACTTGGTGGATGACAGTGAAGGAACTTCTAAAAGAAGAGGGAACAGAGGCAGCAGTGAGGGACAGCGATGCAGATTTGCCCCAGCTGAGACCCAAACACCTCCGTACGGAGCTGTGGGTGGGCAGCTGCAGAGAAACTCAGAGCTGAGGGGCTACATGGCCACCCGGTAGGAGAACTCTACACCCTGGTGATGGCAGGCATTAGTTCAGCACCAGCTCTCCAGCTCACACACATTGACAAACCCAACGGCTGCAGAAGAAGCAGCTTTGATCACTGCATCACTGGCAGTGATGACAGGAACACACGGAGCACTTCCATTTAACCTACTTCCTTCATATCACAAAAATTGGAATTTTTTTTTTTTTTTTGCAACTCTCAACATCAAAGCAGTTTAAAAACAGCATGTGGTTGTTCCGTCTGTTGTCATCGTAATTATAAAATGTAGTTTTTCGGTTCTATAAATTCTCACATCGGTTGAACTCACTGAGGGAACAAAGACCTCTTCCCCATTTTTGTTCATTTTTTTTTTTTGCACCTCAAGCCAAAAGGTATGGAAGAAGAGGAGCAGAAATCCGCACTGGATAATGGCACCTCCTCATTGTCTGTGCTCCTGAATGTGAAGTCTCAGATCTCTCTGCCATCTTCCTCTGGCAGCTCCACTTGCTTCCTCTTTTGTACTTTTATTGTGGATTGTTGTTTACTGGCTGCAGTTTGTTTTATCAGCGCCTCGCTTTCCTCTAAACACCTACTCATTTGTGAACTGATTCATTCCACGCTAATTCACATTCCCCAGGGATTAGAGACATCTAATTTGGTGATATTTCTGTCTCGCACACTTTGGATGTAACATTCAAACAGTCGTCCCCTCCCCCTGTGCCACGAACATTAAATAAGAGAAAAACAAAGAGCGACAGAGTCGAGTTGTCTTTCCTTCATGGGCTGGAAGGACTATAGGTCCTCTTTAGTAGACGTTTACTTCACAGAACATTTGTCAAAGAGACAGCATTTATATATATGTATATACTTTTTATATATGTAGTTATATATGTGACCAAACCATTGTTAACTGTCTTTTTGTGTTAAACGCAACTCAGGGTCATCATTGTTTGCTTGTATGAAAGAAATAAAGGAACGCTGTTAAGTTCACACTTTTGCTAATGGATCTGGACACAGTGGACAAACACAATGGTTGATTTAGTTGTGGCCAAAGCCTGAAACTATGCAGTAAGTAGATTAGATCAGATTGTCTCTGAAACTCTACTGTGACCCTGTTGTGCTTGTGGCTTTTTCCATGTTTTTTTTGTGTAATTATTATTAAAATGACACCAATGGATATTTACCTAATTTAAATATTTATATTAATCTGTTTACTAGTTTTTGTGTAGGATATGGCAGGTGGTTTTAGTGCTGTTTCATTTGTCCACAGTTTTAATGTGTTGTTTGACAGGTCTAGTTAAGACGGATGTTTGAGGAAATATAACCAAAAGTCATGGTTAAAGAAGTGATTACGCTTAAATGTAGCATAATATCTTTTTTTTTCAGGCTTTCTCTTTGTCTCCTTCCTGGTAGCTCCATCTCTAGGATCAGTCTTCCACCAATTTATCCACTGCCAGATTGAGATGGTTTGGACATGTTCAGAGGAGGGACAGTGGATACATTGGTAGAAGAATGATCATAGAAGTTGAGCTAGCGGACATGGAGTCAGAGTAGAAGATACAGAGAACAGCCAAGATTTGCCAAAATAGAATTGTGGAATGAGTCACAACCAATATTTTAGTCTGGAGAAAGATATTTGCTTTACTTACACTATTTCCATTTTATTTATTATGTGACACTGAACTTTTGAAGTTTTATTTAAGAAAAGCAGGATCCCCTCAGGTTTTGTGTATTCAGGACAGCTCCAATATGTTAAATGAGCAGCAACAGGCCTGTTCCTTGTACCACATATCAGAGAGGACACATCCTCTGTCTGGTGGACGTCCACACCGTTGTGGCTCTTTAATGAGGCAATGAAGCCTTTAAAACTGCTTCACCATTTGGAGGTGAGTAGTTCTGCATTAAAAGACAAACATGAGGAAGTGATTATCAACTTATTAAGTCATCAGCTTATTAAGTTGGATAAGTAGTAGATGAATGTTGATTATTATACTTAAAAATACCAGTTTTACGCCAGACGTTTCATTTTAATGAGGGATATTTACCCACCACACCTTAGAGACTGGTGCGGGTCTGTAGTTTCAGCTACATCTTCCATTGATGCCGTTTTCTCCCCTGTGTGACCTGGTTTTTGTGGGCAGCATGACAGTGATGGATAGCTGTGAGCTCAGTACCAATAAGATCCTCCAAGTGGTCCATTTGGGGCCCTCCAGGAGACCCACTCTAAATTAAATCCTCTGTGGCTGCCAGGCCACTATGACGCTTTCTTCGCACTGCTACGCTTGTTCTCCAACACTGCCTCCAACCAGCCTCACTTTTGTTCCCTGAGAAGAACTTTTTCCTCCTTAATTAATTCGACAAAAAGTAATTAAACCTTTGCATTTTGCCGACACGGCAGCTCTGCCCCCGCTCTTAGGACACACAATGGAAAGGTAGGATGGAAAAGGGGGTCAAGAAATTAAGAACACTTGGTGCCAAATGCAAACGTCAGAAGCAAAACAATATTATCCCCTGGAGTTGGTGGCAGGCTGGAATAATAATAAAGGAAAAACAGGAGCAGGGATAGAGCTGAGAGCAACGCTCCAGGGTGGAGCAGCGGCCGGTATTGTTCAGCTGAGAGGTGGAGGCTGCTGAGGTGGACAGACCTGCCACAGAGACCGCTCTTAATTTGCTGAGTGATGTGAGTCCTTCAGGGTTGGGGGCACTCAACTTTCCTCATTTCCCCTGCATTTTAAGATTTATGTGGAAATTGTGGGTAAAAAGGCCATGTTGGTTGATCCAGCAGTAGTGATTTGTGTAATACTGCACAGTATACATATGATATACTTCATCATATACAGTACATTGTATATGATGGTGTGATTCAGTCAAAAATGTTGTTTCTACAATTTTTTATTAATAACCGGTTATATGTTTGTTTCAGACAAAGTCTTTACAAACCAGTTTTAATACCTCAACATTTCCCTAAGTTCTTTTCTACGGAAAAAAATTCATGTGTTTATTTATATTAACATATATTTCAGTGTAACAAATTTTTACCGCAATATTGCACTGTTTTTGGAAACCTGAAACCGAAATTTGTTCTGGTTTGATGTTATCTAGCTTTATATATCAGCTCTCATACACACACAGACACAGACATGGACACAGACATATTATACCAGAGGTGGAGAAACTTTTTGACTCACAGGTCACAATGGGTCCCAGAATTGGACATAGGGGTCGAGTCAAGAGCAGAAAGATGGAGCATTTGTTGAACTGAGATAAATGGCATAAAAAAACCCGTGTATGAAACCTATGGATGCTAAACTTGTCATAGCTTTTTATTTAAAGAAGTCATCCCTTGGGGAACAGGCAGACGTGTAAGGTTAATACAAATAAATTATTTAGTTTGGACAAGGCTGGTGGGTCACATACGGTATAAAATGCTCAAAGGACTGCATCCGGGCCCGGGCCTTAGTTTGCACATGCCTGTGTTAAACACTGCCTTATTTTTTATTAAAAATCCCTTTTGTTATCAACATTAAACAATTCATTGACTTGAGTATCTCTTTTTCGTTCCCCAAACTTGATAAGAAAATTTGTATTCTTTCCTGTGTTAACTCACATCACAGGCAAAATTATTTCTTTTCTAAAATAAATACTTTTTTAAAATACTTTTCAATAAACAAATGCAGTTTCGCAAATGAACATGCAGCATCTAATGAAAAAATAAAAAATAACTCAGGCAAAATCTAGGAGGTCAATCTTCTCTGAATATTTTATTATATGGTATTATATTATATTATATTGGTAAGTATTATCGACATTTGATGATAATTAGGAAAGAATAATATGTTGTCTTCATTGTAGTCTACAGACTTATTTGGCTCAGCTGTTATTAATGTTATATTTCACTCATCTTTCATCATCAGCCTCTCTTTGTCAACAGTTTCTAAAATTCTAATATTCACTGCAAGTTCTTGGTTTGCACGATCTTTTTTTTCTTTCTCAAACCTGACAGAACTTCTTCAGTGACCCATTTCTTAATCGTCAGTATTTATTGATTACTAATGTCTGTTTGAAATATTTCCCTCTTTATTCATTTTGTCGTTTGTTTTTTTCCCCTGTTATATTAGTTTATGTGAGAAGTGTTGCTGAAAGCAGGTTGTTGTTTTCTCCCCGTCTCCCTGGTCAGTAGTAATCCATTGTATACAAATGTTAACACCCCCTTGTTACTGCAGTTTTAAGAGGCACATGATCATTTAAGACTTTTCTTGCGTTCTGAACAATTCAGCTCATTTATGGATTAAAATGCCTGGAACTGCTGAAATAATTATAACAACAACTCGTCCATAATAAATGAACCATTAAATCATTAAAACAGTGAGTGAACTTTAAAGATCTGAGACAGTTGGTACCGGGGTGTGGTCCCAGGACGTCATGACGGTTTGTCAAGTAAAGAGAAAAGTTGGTTAAGCTCACGTCTTTGAACTGTGATGTCGGGGTCAGACAGCTAAAGCAGATATTTGCCCAGCAAATATTTTAATCCCCAACTAATCACTTGGTGAGTCCAGTGGGTGGAGATTTGAGGTTGTGGGGATGTGGGGGCTGCCACGGTGGCCTGGCACATTCTTCCTGTCAGTGTGATGCCCTTATTTCCAAGGGGATTGTGGGAAGAGTCAAACAGGGCGAGCCGGTGGATGGCAGGAGGCGATGAATCAGGTCCTTGTTTGGTGGCCACGTGGAAGCATGTGGCACCTCCGCCCGCAAATCCCATGTCTAGAGAAGTGGGTGGAACCATTAAAAAGTAAAACAACAGAAAGGTAAACTGAAGTTAGGTTTCTCCCTAGACATTTGGGAATGTTCTCGTCAAAGACTTGAAATAAATAGAAAAGCTTTACAAGGTTGATACAGAAAAGGTCACACTTTTTAGGTTATTTGACAATAACATTGTTGCACAATAATAATGAAGCTGTCTCTTTAAGAAAGACAAGGATGGACAGGATCAGGAATCAGGTGATTAAAGAGACAACACAGACAGGAAGGTTTGGAGAAATAAACTAGAGAAGACAGATTGAGATGGTTTGGACATGTTCAGAGGAGGGACAGTGGATACATTGGTAGAAGAATGATCCTAGAGATGGAGCTACCAGGTAGGAGACAAAGAGATTGATGGATGCAGTGAGGGAGGACATGGAGGTAGTTGAGTAGAGTCAGAAGTGAAGATACAGTGAAGATACAGAGTAATAACAATACAAAAACAAGAAGCAAACCGTTGATAAACAAACATTTTCTCAAATGTTGCAACTCAACCATATTTTTTCTCAACTATAAGTATTTTTTTTAGGATTTATGCTGGTGTATCTTGATGGACAGCCGATGTCGCGTGACTGCTACCGAAATGTCACTGAGGTGGTCAGAAATTTGTAATATGACCAAAAAGACAAGAAACAATGACCAATAAGATCCAGTTGCTATCCATCCAATATAGGCCACATATTGATCACATACTTCACACTCACATCCAAAATTATGATCAGTTTCTAGTGTCCAATCAAATGACTCTTGCAAAACTTACACAACTGTGATTTTCTTGCTGGTGTCGTAGTTGTTCCAGTAGTGATGATGTAGAGATGGAGAGTGAACAAGTCTTTGTTTAAATTGACTTAGTTGCAGATAGATGAGTTAATTGTAAAGAAATACAACATTAAGTTAGGCACCAATCTGCTCTCCTCTACAACATCCCTTAATCTCCAGCTTATATTCTCTTTTGGAGACCTATTGATCCATTACATAAAATTCTACTATGTTCCCAAATTACACAAGTTTTGGTGAAATCCTTACAAGGATTTCAGTTATTGTGATACAAGAACATATTTGGATCAGATACAACACTGATACAGTTTTATTTAATCTGCGAGAAAACACAGATACCTGCCATGGGAGACCCAGAGTAAATGAGCCTGACTGGCCAGCCTGCAGTCCAGATTGGTTTCCTGTAGTAAAATTGCATTGTTAAATCCTGGCTTTATAGGTATTGTGAGTGACAAAAAGTAGGACGGATATTTGTCAATTTAATTATCACTACATTGGATCTCAATTTGCAGTTTTTGTTATGTTTCCAAAAACATGAAGAAACATATGAATTTGTGGATTGTTAGTGTGAATAGTTGCCCATGGCCCCTTGCGGCCGCAGCTCTTCCTGTAACTGAGTCAGTTAAAGTTGTTCCAAAGCTAAACCTGATGTCTAGTCATCAAGGTGAGTCCTCCTCACCTCCTCCTCATCTTCTCCTCCTGCAATAGGATTCTCCTCTCCAGACTTCTCCTTCTGTTTTTCTCTGGATTACATTTCCTTTGAGTGAAATCGCTGTGCACGCACTGCTCACTCTAAGCACTTTTTCCACCGATGCAGTGGAATGCACGCTGTCGCGCTGCAGCACTTCCCCGGCTCCTGTGACTCCTGCCATTTGGCCATTATCAGAATATTCTTAATTATACTGGAAACAGTGCCAGTGCAGAGAGCGAGGCGAGGGAGACACGTCAAAACATCTCCAACCGTAAAAGACCAGACAGCGAGCGTGATGGGCAAATTAGTCAGAGGCGCTGCCTAAATGGATGGTGAGGGCACACGGAGCAGAGATAGGGGAGTGCGAGTGTGTTTGCTGAAGCAGTGAAGGAGCAGCAAAACAGAAGGAGGGAGAGAAAGAAGGAGAGCAACCTTCTCCATTCCACCATTCAGCGATGCCTCGTATTCCCGAAGCACTTCGCCAGATCACAACCCACTAACTGATGGAGAAATAAATTAAGGAGAGGCTGCTCCAACAGATATGATTCTGGAGGAGATTTACGGAGTGGAACTGATTGTGCATGTCTGATTCCTGCGCTTCAGAGTCTTCACCCGAGGGCCTTGGCTTTCAAAGCTGAGTGACTTGCATGGAGAAACCCTCCATTAACAAAGTTCAGCTCCCCTCCGTGCCCCCCCACCTCCGTCCTCCAGCTCCTGCCTCTTTGCTAATGATGTTCCACGGTGTTTCTCCTTAATAAACAGAAAGAATGTGAGAGAACCTGCCTCCAGCCTGAATACACTGTTAAATTATGATCCAAGTCAATTACAGCTGAGGCTCTATTTATAGATTTGGTCATAATTTCCATGATGATGTTGAACTCGCTTATTAGGCTGCCGTTCAGATGCTGAGGTGTGGGGAAAAAAAAATGTACCACAGGTTCCTGTACCAGTGGTGCCTTCGGTACCGTAGGTTACATCAGTTCATGTACAGTTCATTATGAACAGCATCACAGACTTCTTACTTTTGAGTCTGATTAAAGCAAATGTTCATAAAAATGCCAGTTATTTTAATTGTCCTGCAATGAAGTCGACTGTAAGTGTGAGTTTTTAGAACATCAAGGGCTGCCACACGAGGTGCCATGAGTGTTGGCGTGTTCCTCCTGGACTCAAACCCAGAACCCCCTGCACATAAGGCTGCTATGTTCAAACCACTTCTTTAGAACCAATATCACACTGCAGCTACAATCCTTTAAAAACTGTGAATGTAAATGTATTTTCAGTTAAATTAAATTGCTTTTGTATCAAAGTTATCATAAAACCAAATATTTTTCGAACAACAATGCTCGATTCAACACTGGACTCACCACGACTTTAAATGGGTCACCAGAAAATGTTTAGTTATGATTAGAAATTATAATAAAAAATATTTTCAGGTAATTATAGTTATTATTCTTTTTGATGTTTTCATTATAACACTGTCGGCAGCGCTGGCCAATTGGTTATGGGGGACGACCTGGGTCCGCAAGGCTTCATATTCAAACCCATCTTCTGCCAGGTTTCCACTGAGGTGCTCTGATCATAGCACTGTCCCGACCCACATACGTAACTCTGTCTTCTGGGCTCACCACCCACAGGAAGGCTCAGAAGATGGTGCAATGTAATTTGGGTGGTGCAAGCTGTCCCTGCAACCATGCTACAGACAAGCAGATGAAGATGAATCAATGAATGAAGATTATGAATGAACACAACACACACTGTCTGCAGTAACTTCATTTTTTTCTTCTACGCGAAAATATCATAAATTGGGTTGAAATTTATTGAGTTACTGATCAAAATCTTATTGTAAAAAAGAATAATGTTTCGCCACGAGGGTTTGATCGGATCAGTTCTATAGGGTCACATCCAAAAATGTTTGATGACAGTGTATTATGTGAGCCCTGGACATGAATAAGAGGTTTTGAAAAACCTTTAAGATTCTTTTTCTATTAGGTACTAAAGTATTTCTGATGCTACACGATGGTCAGTGTAGTCAGATGAAACTCCGGTCATGGTCAACCATTTCAAATGGCCTCCAGTGCATCACAGTTTGTGAAAATGAAGTATTTGTTTTGTTCTTTGCTCGTAGTAAAGGGTTAACACCAGCTTAGGGCAGTTCAGAGCAGAGACAGAGGGGCTATTGAGCAGGCAGCCTGGACCAGAGCACTAGTTAAGGTCCAAAGTCCCAGGATTAGAGTCATGGGACTAAGCAGAGGCAGGACCATTACCTCTGAGGAGAAATCCTCAAACCCAGTGACTCCTTCTCTGCTCAGATGTTGAGCAACAGCCTCAGAAAAAAAGGGTGGGGCGATTGGATGTGGTGGGACCGGGGAGATGTGTGTGTGTTTTTTTGTGGTCGGAGAAGAGTCTTGTGATCATTTTGAAGGAAGGTGTTCATAATCCCTGCAGAAGGGTTAGTGTGGTGAGAATGATTGTAGTAATGGAGGTCAGTGTGTGGATGAGACCTCACAACCACACAGTTATTCCAGTCGGTCCTTTTGAATTCATCTGATATAGAAGCAAGCGCAAAATCCCTGTATTACTCCAGCGGGACTCCATCACCTGAATGTTGCTGCTGCTGCTGTATCACTCAACTCGTGACTAAGCCTGTGCTCTTGACCATGAACTCCCCTTTAACTTGTCAACGTGGCAGTGCAAATAGTCCACTTTTATTTCTGTGCATGGGTGGGAAGATGAAGAAGTGGCAGGAACTAGGTGAGTGTGGATAATTGAGCAGGCTGCAGGCATGCAGCCCAGAGATAAGTGACGGAGTCAGAAATGGAGCGCGATGCCGAGGCGAGGGCTGGGCTCTTTACTTGATGGAGAAAAGGAAGGGGAAGAGAAAGAGAGGAGGACGTCTCTGAGGAGGTGAGATAGACGGCAGCGGAGCGAGGGACCCGCAGACGGAGAGGAGGAAAGATATGGATGTCAGGCAGCAATTACTGAGGCCGCGGCTCAACGTGAACACTGGCAAGAGTGTGAAGAAGAGAGAAGAGAGAGAAATGCAAGGAGGGGAGGGCGCAGGAGGCAGAGAGAGAGAGAGAGAGAGAGAGGAGGATTGAGATCTCCGCCTGCCTGGGCTCCTGCTGACTCCCATACAGGCAGATCACAGGCTCATCGTGTCAGCTCTGTTTGTGGAAATCCTCCCTCATCAAATGACAAATTTGCTACACGTTTACCTTTATCAGATCTGGGAAAGAGGAGCAGCACAGAAGAGGAGCGTTGAGGGAGGAGGGTGTGTGTGTGTGTGTGTGCGTGTGTGTGTGTGTGTGCGTGTGTGTGTGTGTTTGTGTGTGTGTGTGTGTGTGTGTGTGTGTTTAAGTGCCGCTCTCTGGCACTGCTACTGTCGAGGGGCCAATTACCTGCTCCTCCGAGAGCGGCTCTCCCATCTCTGGCCTTTTCATTCTCCTCCTCCTTTCTCTCCTCCTCCTTCGTCTCCTCCTCGGAAACATCTGTCTCTGAATATTTAATGACTGTGTCAAAGGCAACACATCCGCGTCCTGTTCAACGCTAATATTTGTTAACATCAAACCTGTTTGCTCTCCCCTGAGTGTCATGTATGTCAGCGTTGCTGCCAGGAACGTCTATCGCCTCCTGCTGTAAGATAACTGACGGTGTTACTGATAACAGCCTCCTCTCTCCTCTTCCTCTCTCCTCCTCCTCCTCGTGCCTCTCTACTCTTCCTTCTTCTTTCAACTTGGCCGCCCATTGTCATCCCCCTCTCCTCCACCTTCCTCCTTCTCGTCGTCCTCCATTTTGTCTTAATGAACTTGACTTTTGTCTTACTGTCCTGTTGAATAAATATTTACCTGAATACTAATTTTTCATTATGACATTTATGGAGGTTTTTTTTATTATTAAGTTTTAATGTATTTTATCCTTTAATGCAGACTAGGGACACAATGGGTTTTTAGATTTGACCCAGCGTCTTGATCAGGGGCAGAACTAAGATAAATGACATGTTAAAGTCATGCACTGATGCTAAAATGCTAACATGCTTTTAGTTCTTTTACATCTCTTAATATTAAACATGGGCAATGGAGGGGAAAAGTCAGGAATATAATTCTAACATAAACTAAAGAGTTTGATGGGTCAGATTTAAATGGCAGAAGGACCACATCACCAACCTGGATGGAGGTTTTTCCTGGTCCACTTTAATAGAAGACTCCTGATGTGAACTACAGTAATGTAGATAAAGGTATTAAATTAGGCCAAACACTGGTCTGAAACATTTATACCGTTTTTTCAGTGTCCTGAGGAAAGAGGTTTTTGTCAGTTTCTATGAATCAACATATAAATGGACTTTTTTTGGACGTTTTTGTCTATATTTTAGTTAGATTAGGGCTCACTGTTTTGATAGTCCCATTTGTAGATTATTTTTTGTTAATTTGCCAACTTCTTTTTGGCAACTCTTGGGACATAATTTCAAGCAAACAGATCATTTGGTAACATTTCTGTAACAAAACCTTCAAACTAGCATGTTAAAAAGTCAGCTCAGAGCCCCCAACTGAGTTGATGTCTCTTCAGGAATAACAATGTTTTTTAGAGCCTAATATTTATGTTTTTTTTTCATCTTATATAGGCAAGCTGGAAAATTGGATCTCACTAAAACTGCAGTTTAATTTATTTATTCATTCACAGGGGCAGCAGTCTCCGTGACTGCCACCCAAATCACACAGCTCCCAACTGCCCGCCTTCCTGTGGGTGATGAGCCCACTGGCTATTATGTGGGTCAGGACGATGCTATGCTCAGAGCACCTCAGGTGGTGGATTAGAACCTGAAGCCTTACAGACCCAAATCTACCACCACTGCCACCCAAGACTGTATTTCTTTTAATTTATTTTTATGTTTGCCAACATTTTTGTGCAGCAGAGTTAGAGCTCTGAGTGACAATAGTAGCAGCTGGAATTTTAGTAATATTGCCTTATCATCATCATCAGATCCAATGTGAGTCCATGGAAAAAGTCAGTACGCTCCAAAAACAGTCCTATGTGATGTGTAAAAAGGCGGTGATTACCAAGAGAAGTTCTTGGATATGGAGGAGCAGGCAGAACCAGCCTTCTGCAGCATCAGTTTGTAAATGTCATTGAATTGTAACAATCTGAGGATTCCTGTTTTTGCGTCATGACAGACAGAGCCGCAGGATGAATATTTATTTATGTGTCTTATTCTTGTTTCCCTCATCGGAGAACTTGTCTGAATTCACCCACTTGACCTTTAATTCAGCTTCAATGGATTTTGGGAGCCATTATTTTAGAGAGTGGAGAGGGAACAGGGGTGAGGAGCAGCGGTTGTTTTTGCTTTTTACAGTATGCACTCATGTCTCCGCGCTGAGTGATGAGGATTAAAGAGACAGGGGGAGAGAGGGTGAGATTATAAGAGAGCAGAGATTGACTGCTACGAAATCAGTGAGAGAGATGGTGAGAGAGAGGGAGAGGGAGGGAGGCAGAGAGAGGAGGGGGAAGGAAACATTTGCATAATGTCCTCCACCCCAGAATGTCCCTGAGGCTAGCTGTGCAGGATAACACAGAACCAATACTCTTAATTCAATCTCTTTATTTTTCTAATACTTCATAAATTAATATTAAGTCCTCCCTTCCTCCCCCGTCCTCCCCCTCCAGAGCACAAACCACCGTAAGCGTGGTGCTGAGCTGCCTAACTTGGTAACTTTAACCCAGGAAATTGATGTGAGTGGGCCTTGAGGCAGACCTGCTAATGAATGGATGGGGAAAGAAAGAAGAAAGTTAAAGATGGTCTTTTATAAAGTAATTTAAGAAAATCCTGTTAGCTGGATCAAGTACAAGAGTATCGTTTCTCAGAACGGGAAGGAGAGGAGCTTTTTTTTTTCCCCGGCCTCTTTACTCACTTAATAACAAAATCACGGAGGTAAAAAAGATAAAGACAGGGAATCAATTAGACGGTAAACACCACCAGAGAGGAGAAGCTGCGGTGGCCCACCGCGGGAGGACAGTGGGGGCTGACGCCACCTTCAGGGGGTCTTACGTCATACAACGTTGTAACTGAAATGTTACTGTCATGGAGTGAGAGGCTCAGGACACGTAGGTACAAACATAACTGCTCAGTCAGTGACATGATGAAGGTTTTTGTTAAACACATAAGGCCTAATAATGTTGAAAAGTTAATTATGCAAATGGTCACTATTGTATAGTGCTGTGTCCATCAGTGTGGTTTTCGTTTTTTGATGTGATTGCGATGTTGCTAAAAGTGACTGCTTTTGGCAGTGGCTGGAAAATCCATAAGGGGTCAGTAACGCAACCTCACAGGGGTTTAGTGCAGATAAAGTTATGGCAAAAAGAAGAAAATGAGGCAGAGTCTGATCAGCAAAAAAAAAAAGGAGAAGAGGATTATGTTAACTTAGACATTTATGAATGTGTTTGCTTGAGGTATCAGTTATTTATTGGAAAATCTACAGACAGAAAAATTATAAATTGCCTTTCCATTCCCATATTATTATATTTAAATGTATGTATATTTATAAATTTTACAATGTTTAAATATTCTTGGATTATATTTTATATTTTGTATCTTTATTTTACATTGTGTTCTCAGTTTATTATCAGTTTATTATCATCATATTTGTCAGGTTAGCAATGATACCGTCCTCCAATA
>JAFBJS010001890.1:392056-483053 GCA_016785265.1 Paraplagusia blochii
TTTATTTATATAGATATCAAAAATCACGTGAAGAAATGTATAAAATAATAAAATATATTATTATTAATATATAATTAAAAAAATAAAAACAAGAGCTCAATAACCACTACATTTTCAGTAGTTTATATAAATACTGTATACATATATGTTTATATATATACTGTATATATATTTGTTTTATTGAACATATATGGACGGAAAATCTGTAGACAGAAAAATTATACGTTGATTTTCCAAGGCTACTGTGAAATATAAATATGAATTGAAATATATATGAAGTATGTACATACTTGTTCCCCTCAATGATGTGGTGAACTGCAAAGAATTAGGAATGGACATTGGTGATGTGCAGCTGTGTCATTATTCCTTTTGATTAGAACCATAGTGGTTACCCTTCAGAAACGTTGATAATGTTATTATGAATTTTATCATTATTGTACAGTTTTCCTAATGAATAAATGAGGGACTCTTGAACTTTGTCAGGTTAAAGATGTTCAAATAACTTCTTGAACATCGTATGGACAAAGCTTTTTAATCAAACTTTGAGTTTAATTTCACCCTTAAAAGACAAAGTAACCAATAGTTTAAATTAATATTCCCTGATCAACCATGTTTTGAAAATATATTTCAACAAATTACACTTTATGGTTTGAAGAGACTTTCTACAGTTTTCATGTGTTTACCACAAGCCCTGGAGACAAGGACACCTGACTGGAGTGCATGTGAGGACGCAGCAGTGCAGCAGTGGTTGTATCTGTGCAGTTATCTCCACGGTCGTACCTCAGAGGTGATCCCTTTGACTTTTTGTTCAGCCTTTCACTCCTGCTCCACTTCCACACTAGATAAAAGCCAGCGTGAATGGTCTCCATGGGCAGAGCCAACACTGAGTGTGATTTGATTCCCTCTCCCCCGGGAGTTACCACGGGGAAATAATTGTATGTATTTGTATTTGTTTCTTTTCTGGCTGTGTGCTGCTCTGGGTAATTCCTAATACCTCCCAGAGATTAGACGGTAACTCCCAAACTCCCATCATTATAATTAAGCCTGACTTGGTTAGAAAATGAGCAAATAGCAATTTGGTTTTGCATCGTGTGAGGGAACGTGTGTGTGAGTGTGTGTGTTCCTCTGTGTCGTTGACTTAAAAAAAAAAAACATCTTTACATGTTTCACTGCTGAAATAGTTGGGACTGAACCTGGAAGTGTGAATGTGTGTGTGTGTGTGTGTGTGTGTTTGGGGAGAGTCCTGCAGAGTTAAAGTGTTTTTAGAGGAAGAATCGGCGCCTGCTATCATCTCCTCTCTGGGAAAAGAAGACACAAACGCTCCCTCATCCTCTTCTCTTTCTCCTCCTTATTCTCTATCTTGCTCCTCGCTCTTCCTTCTCCTCTCTTTCTGTATCACTTACAAAGGAGCCTTCTCCTCCAAAATGAGGCCACGTACGCAAGGTATGCAAATGAAATCACTGCTCGTGGATTAGAACGGGACACCATATACCCTAAATCATGATTGTCAATCATGGCTGGGGATTAAGGGATATGGGCTCACAGGCCTTAAAAAAGCAACATTTTCCCCCCCTCAGGCAGATCCCCATTGTGTGGAGCTGTGAGGAAGAGAGGGCTCCACGGGAGAGGAGTGGGAGGGGGAGGGATGGGGAAGGAAGAGGAGGAGGAGGCGAAGGAAAAGACTGGAGCACGAGTGCCCCCTTCTGTCTGATCTACGGGGCAAGAATCGTCATCAAACAGAAGCTGAGGCTGGAGCTCACAGGTCACGTTCATTGACATCCGATGTTGCCACGGGCGAGAGTTTGAGGGGAGAGAGACTCATGTTTTGGAGATGCAGTGTTTAGTCTTCAGAGGAGACTCCAGCACATCAGTTAACTTGGTTCAGTATTAGTGGATTCATTGAGGAAACACAGGCCTCACTGCTACAACAGGCCTGTGACGATTGTCTACTGACGTCTGAATCGTCCAGTGCTAAAACAGATCTAATGCATCAGTGGACTCATTATGGTGGTCATTCATTTGACAGTAATTAAAAAAGAAATGTATGGATTAGGAAATGGATTATGTTTAGGCCTCAATCTACTGGAAAGTCTGACTTTTTCTTTATTTATTTATTCAATTCCACTGATTTCTAGAGCTTTCTAGGGGAACTTTGACTTATTGTGTGCACAATTAGTTTTTGGAATAAATAGATTAACACAAAGTTGAATGGAAAACTAAAAATAAATACTGTTAACATGTTCCCAGACATTCAGTGTCAGTCTATTATTATTCAGTAAGTACAGTTATTTAGTTCTTTTTGCATCTGTTTCTGTAACATGTTTATTTCCTATGTTCAGTGGCAAATCTGTAGTTTGGAAAATACATGAAAATCAAACAAAACAGAATTATATGTTGGTAATAACAGTGAATAGAAAAGCTGTTGCATAAGGAAAGGAAGATGTAAAAATCAACAGGGCTGAGTCTTGCCATTCCCCAATTCTATATCACCTCTTTGTGCTGAGCTTGACTTAGCATTTTCCATCTCCCCTCGTCTTCTACTCTAACGCCAACTATCTCCATGTCCTTTCTCCCATCTCCTCTTTGTCTCTTGTCTCTTTGTCACCAATGTATCCACTGTCCCTCCTCTGAACATGTCCAAACCAACCAATCTGGCTTCCCTCCAATCACCTCATTCCTGATCCTGTCCATCCTTGTCTCTCCTATAGTGGGAGTGGCAGTGGCCTAGTAGTTAAGGAAGTGGACTTGGGTCCGCAAGGATGCCCTGAGCATGGTATCGTCCCTACACACTGCTCCCCGGGCGCTCAATAGCTGCCCACTGCTCACTTTGATAAATGCAGAGGCCAAATTTCGTTGTGCGCTGTGGTGTGAGTCACAATGACAAGAGATCTTATTTTAAAACTTAAAGAGAACCTCAGCATCTTTAACTCCTCCACCTCCAGCTCTGCCTCCTGTCTTCTACCTATTCCTAGTGTCTCTAATCCATCCATCATGGCTGGTCTCACAACTGTCCTGTAAACCTTTCCCTTCACCTTAGCTGACACTCTACTATCTATCACAGATCACTGCTGACACTTTTCTCCAGTTCAGTCCTGTCTGTACTGTATTTCACCATTTTGAAAATATTTAATTTCAAAACATATTTATTTCCCTATCTATTTACCTGTTGCATTTAGCTAAATAACTCAAATATTATGTAGATTCTAGTTCACACTGATCTTTTTTGTAACCTCCAAACCTTGGAAATATCATTTTTTTATCTGTTGCATATTGAAGTGTTGATGTGTCAGTATTCAGTGTTCTACAGTAATATATTAACTCACCTCTGATCACTCACTAAATGCCTTTTCAACAGTAAAATGTCACTCAGGTGTAAGTTCTGAAACGTTGTGAAAATCAAGAGTCCGGCTTAAGGTGAAGCGCAGCCTCCACACAGAGACATGTTTAGTGGATTGTGTATGCAGACCCTGGAGCCCTCAGCTAGAGTGCCAGTCTGTTCCTGCGGAGCAGTCAACCAGACAAACCCAGCCAAGAGAGAGCAACGCCCAGGCACCAGGCCAAGACCGAGCACTGGAAAAAACTCCACAGCGACACACAGAATTATTAGTCTTTCCACAGGAGACCAGGTGTCAGAGGGAAAGGGAACAGCGTAAGGAGAGACAAATATATAAAAATGGATATGTTGACATTAGAAAAGAAAGGCAGTAACGTATTGTTTTAGCTCGAGGAGAGAGTTCGATCATAACAAGAAAAGGTGAGTAAGTAGAGGAGTTGGCAGCCTTTACATCCTGCACAGTTCAGCTCCCGGCTGCCAAAGACTGAAGGTGGCGCAGCACCTGTGCCATTTTGGCCTCGGTAACATATGGGCAGGAGTTCAATGCCAGGGCAACATCTGCATCATATTAGAGAGCCTGGATTGGTCTCCACGCCGTAGAAATGTCAGGCATCCTGACGAGTACGTCTGGAAATGACAATCCTCTTTCCACGTAGAATCACTGGGCACTTCTTTTGTTACGCGGCTTTGACTGCTCATTGATGCAAAAGTGTAATCCGACAATTACACGACGGCCACTCTCTATGAATTCAGCGGACCTGCTGAAGTTCAAACTGACCGGCAGGACTGGGAGCTGGGTGATTAAGGAGACTTTTTAACTTGGCAGGGCAGCTGGTGATGGACAAACTGCTGTGTTTGTCGCAAAAACATCTCTGGCATTAACTGAACTGGCCAAGAATTTGAGCAGTTATTAAAATTAGACTCATGTGACTGTATTTTTCTTTAAATTATTTTTAAACTTGCGTTTTGGGTATTCCAAACAAATAAAATACATTTGTCACAAATATAAGACCCTGTTTATAAATGTGATTTTATGGCTTAGATTTCTGATTAAGGTAGGACTAGTTTATGACATCATCACCAAGTGGCCAGCAATTTTAGTGGAATAAAAAAGTGAGCAGGGAGTAGTGTGTGAGGGGACATGCGAGCATCTTTGCTAGTGGATGTCATTTGAAGAAAACTGTGCTCTTATTTTTAATATTTCTAGCTTCATCATTGTACAGACAGTGACAAGCAGATAAATCAACTTGTAAACTTGGTGGCAGCTGAGAGCTATAAATGGGATTTTCCCTTGAGTCTTTCATCAATTCCTGGGAGCACATCAGGAGAAAAACACAGAGGAAGTCAAGAAGCAAAAATGACACAAAAACTATTTGGTTATCTTTGCTTTAGGGCAGTGGTATCCTAGTGGTTAAGGAAGTGGACTTAGGTCCGCAAGGTCCCCAGTTCGAATCCCCCTACCACCAAGTTACTGCTGAGGTCCCCTGAGCATGGTATCGTCCCTACACACTGCTCCCCGCTCATTAGCTGCCCACTGCTCACTTTGATGATGGGTTAAATGCAGATGCCAAATTTCCTTGTGCGCTGCGGTGTAAATCACGTCTAAATGGCAAAACAAGGAATTTCTCTTCTTTAGCATAGATTATGTTAACGTCTTTATCAATGTCTCTGTCATTAGTGTGGAGCTCGAAGGTTCACCTCCTGGGCAGGTTTAATTCCTGGTTTGGATGCTTGGCACCTTCCAGTGGGCTCCCCACTTGCAGGAAGGTTCATAAGAGGCTGGTACGATGCCCGTTACCCAATAACAGATAAGCGGTGGAAAATGGATGGATGGATGCAGGTGGAGTATTTGGCATTCTTCTCACTGTAAGGTGGGTTAATGAGAGTCTAACTCCAGTGGGAGTTCATGCAAGAGTCAGTTGCTATGTCATTTGTTTCACGTCAGCTTTCTTTTGAAATTAACTGCTAATCTAATACAGTTATTTCGTGTAAATGTTCCGAGTTATTCCGATCCTTAAAACCATCTACCTACGGCCTAAAAAATAAACCACTGTAACTAATACCAGGCCGCAGCATAATGAGGATCCTATCATTAAGCATCATTAAGTGAAGATTTGGTTTAAACGCGTTTAGCTGGAATTAAGCAAAGCTGCTGTTGTTGACATGGATTGACTGCTGTAATGCTGTATTGTCAGCGCTCCAGGAGACAGAGAGAGGGACGGCCTATTTGTGGTAGCACCAACATGTTGAAGCAAGGATTTATGGGATATTAAGGAACAGCTAATTGTGCTGTGAGAGTGGACAAATGGGGAGGGTGGAGTAATGATGATGGTGGGACAGGGACCAACGCAAGATGTCAGGGTTCTGATGCTGAAATGTTTATTTTGACTTTTTGTAGATGATGGAGCAGAACCTGTCAGGGAGGCAGAGGGGTGGAGGGGCGCCCACCTACGCTGCTGCTGCGGCCGTTGCCGCCGAACCTGCTGCTAAGCCTGCACCTGCTGCTGCTAAAACTGATGCTGCTGCAACTCCCACTGTGGCTGGTGACAGTGTGGTGGGCGGACAGAGTATGACCTGTCTCTTATACACATCTGATGTGTATAAGAGACAGGACAAAAGACTTTAAGGTGGAGATGGGACTGCATCGAGGATCAGCCCCGAGCTTCTTCATGTTTTCTTTAGTGAGGTGGGGGTTTGGACTACAGGGAAGAGAAATGAAGGTCAATCGTAGCAAGACAGAGTATGTGTGTGAATAAAAGGGAGAACAGTGGAATGGTGAGGTTACAAGGAAGGTTTGCAGAAAAAGACAGAAGCCAGACTAAGATGGTTTGGACATGTTCAGAGGAGGGTCAGGGGTTATATTGATTGAGAATGCTAGAGATGGAGCTACCAGGTAAGAGATGAAGATGAAGGCCAAAGAAGAGATTTATGGACGCCGTGAGAGAGGAGGTAGATGGAGTTAGAGTTGAGGATACAGAGGACAGGGTGAGATAGAAATTGTTGACTCGCTGTGGCGACCCGTAAAAAAGGGCTGAAAGGAGAAGAAGTATTTTGGTCTTTTCAAGTAGTATCCTTTGTTGCGCTCCAGTTATATTTAGCTAACTGGACAAAAGTTGGATAAAACTGCAGTAGTCTAGTGAGACTATGTTTGCTTTGAGGATTGTTGTATGTTCCACCAACTTCCTCATCTAGGAAGATAATGTCTTTAATAACATGTTATGACGCTGCGGTGTAACATATCCTACATATAAGTTGTAGGTTCTGTATGACTCTTGCTGGTAGGAAATGTGGTCCTCCCACTGTTCCTACAAAGACTCAAAGCTCTTTTTAGAAACAGTAAAGGACACATTTTGCTGAGTATGAATGTGAGACAAGTCCAGAGAACTTTCTCTTTCAGTTCTGTTTGTGTGTCTTTATGTGTCTGAATGTGTGTGTGAGAGCTGCTCAAACTGACGAGTAAGAGAGGACAGTCTTATCCAGCTCCCCAGTGTTGACAGTGTTACTAATCTCCTCCACCTGCTCAAACACCCATCCCTAAAAACACATCGCGGCCCCTCCTCCCTCTATCAATGTCAGGCGTCCCTGGGGCCAAGCTGCGCCTCTGCCTCCGTCTCCACGCCAGTTATCGTCCCCGGCCCAGCTTGGCTCCACCAACCTCTCCCTGCGCCACGTACATTAATCACTGCGAAAACAAATAATTGTCAAATGTTTGGAGAAGACCCATTGTTTGCATCAGGGCCTAACAAAATAATTTTGACAAGCTATCCAGTTGTGATTAGGGCGGAGAGAATTGAATTTTATGTGGCATTGATAATATTAATATTAACCTAATTAATTACATTGTTTGAACTTGCACTGCGCCATGTGTACCTTCTACACAACGCTAACCAGCCGCAGCTGGAACCAAGCTCTCAGCCGTCTCTATCTCCACGGCTTGCCCTCAGTCAGTGACTACAGCACACAATTCATTGACTCATTCTTACCTAATCCCCGCTGGATCTGCTCACTTCCTGAAGTTGAAGAAAGAACTTGACACTGATGGCAAAAAACTTCCAAAGAATACTTGTGGAATTGTGTCTGGACAAAGACCGGGTCAGAAAGACTATAATGGGTCAATGCATAGGAACCTCGGATTGAGATCCTGATGGTTTATGAAGAGAAATGAAACTGTTAAAATGCAACATCTTTTTCTTTAATGAGTCACTAATGAAGGTAAACAGCAGCACAGCAGGAGCAGCTTTGCATATGGGACAGTTTCAGGCACTGGTGTCACGGTCTGTCTTTATCAGTGCAACACACAGCAAACTGTGAACTTCCAACCAAGGCCTGTGTGAATGAGTCCCTTCTAGTTTGTTTCTCTAATCAGCAAAAGGCTCAACATGTGAATGTCTCCTGACCCAGAAACTCTGTAGATCCAATCAACCCATGTCTTTGGATTTTGAGCAGTGCTGGAGGGATCTGCGCAATTACAGCCCCACACAGTCAGTGACCCATCACAGTGGTCATCTGAGCCTAAGAAATGACCACCCAGCCCTATAGAGGGATCTCCAACCTGCCAGAGTTCAGATCACAGCTGCCTGGGATGACTTTGTAACCCTTGCTCCGTGGTGAACATGGCGAGGTTAGGGAGATGGTCATGTGCCACTGTTTCAACCAAAGAGTTTTACATCTGAGATATCTGTTGAGTTTATTATAAACATGGTTCCCACTTACAGTGCTGCTGATGGACTGTGGACGTTCTCCCTCCACAGCAGCTCCAGTGTCTATTTTGTGCACAACTGCAGCCACAAACTTATATTTTTGGCACAATCAAAAATGTTGTTTTTTTCCTCGTAGTTCATTTGCCGTATAATACGTCAGGAATTTCAGCCACGTAGATTGAATTGATTAGTATTAAAACAAAAAAAAAACACATAAGTGAAATCATCTAAGTCAATATTACTTAAATGTCTTCAGTTTTGAGAAATAATTTGATAAAATGCACGTTTCCCATCGTCAGTGACCACCGTCTCCACGACATACGTAGACATATTGTCCTCCCAGTTCAGTCTGTTTGCTGGGGACAGACAAACAAGGTGCATCATTCTCATAAAAGCAGGGGTGGGGGGCTGAGTTGGACGGAAGTAGGGGCAGCTGGGTGTTGGACACACGTCACTAACTGAAGTGTCGACCCAGCCTGGCTGCGCGGTAGTCCACTCTGAGTTGGACAAAGGCATGCAGGAGGTTTCGGTCCAGGTTGGTGAGTTGCTCCCCTGAGCAGACCTGCTTTAGGTTGTCAGGAGCAACTACCAGGAGGTTACACAGGGCGTGGAGTGTGTCAAAGAGCTGCAGCACCAGAGGGACCTGGGGAAGAGATTGAAGAAATCACATCTTACTCTGCAAAAATCTCAAGGTACATTTAATTGTTCCTTCATTTTCATCCATGACTTAATTGCTTACTTTATTATATCTAATATCAGATTTTAGACATTAAGAATTGAACAAATGACACTATTATAAAGCAACAATAATATTATTGTTTTTTAATCAATTTTCACTTGAACGAGCACAAGCATTTTATTTAATAAGGGCAGGAAGTGTCTTCGTAGGAAGAGTCATGTTTTGCCCTCGGAGCAGTGCATGCTGGACCTCTGCCCCTTCACTCACCCTGAAGTCCTTGGCGCATTTTCGGTATTCGGCCACATCACAGATGGCCAGCATGCCTCCCATTGAGCTGTAGCTGTACTGCTGTAGGTGCTCATGGATGAGCCTGTGGAAACGCACACCCAGCTCCGTTAACACCGTGTCCACATTTTTCCCATCCATGGACTTCCGCACATGCTCCACCTGCCGACTGACATAGGCGCAGACTTTGGAACAGGCCTGTGGTCAGGATGAAGGCAGAGGATGGAGAGAATATGTTAAGAAAAAGCATGAAGCAAGGACAGAACTTATTGCTGTGAGTTTTCCATTTCTTACTGTAGTGTATTGGATCATGACATTGTTTTCATCCTCGGGCCTGAAGTCAGTCTTCCTCTGCTCAGTGGCCAAGATGTGCTTCATTTGTCCCACCATGCAGTTTAGTGTTCTGAGAGAAATTGGGAAAAAAATGTATTCTATGAAACACAAGAGTGGCTCAGAATTCTGTTTGTTGTTGTTATTTAATGGCCATTAAATTTAGTGTATTATTATAAAAGGAAATTCAAAAGATATTTTTTTGAGAATAGAGTTTAATTGTACAGGACCAGAAAAAAAGTATTATTTAAAAAAACCTCAAGAATAAATGGCCAAATAACAACTTGTTTGTAGGCTTGATGCACTGAGTGACAAGCCTATACTAATATTCTGATTTTAGATTTTTCATATAAATGTACAACGTTTCTTTTAAAAGTTTCACCTTCTAATAATGTATTACTTTGTTCTTTATACTTTTCCCCTTCTTGCTCAGAAATTGACCACGATGTTCTCAATTTAAAAAAAATTCTCAATATGACCATATTTCTCTGCAGTACATCATAAACAGAAACCCCAGATCTTCCTTTTTTAGACCAAATTTTATTTCTGTTAGATGAGAGCAATGTGGTGGCTGCTTCATACTGACCTGTCAATCCCTGTGTCCAGTTTTACTTCCATCTGTTCTATCACCTCTTTCTTTTTGTGAAGGCACTCTGCCAACTTTGGAGAAGAGCTGTGGGAATCATTTGAGGGCAAGTCAGGAGTGGTTTAATAAGGATATTATAAGTGGGATGAAGCAAACTATCGCTGACCCCCAAACAGACCTTATAAGAGGCATGAGCTGGTCATTAAATTGTTTGTCAAACAAGTGGAAGATGGAGTTGGCCTGTTGAACCACATCCAGGAAGTAAAGATTTGCATTCTTGGCATCAGAGGAGGGAATCGCTGTAGACCAGAGAGAAAAGGAGAAAAAAAATTAAAGGTTATTTATTATATATATATATATCCTCCTGTCCAACATGGAGGAGACCCTGGACACCTGGAGGACGTGTCTAAAGAGTGGGAGTTTTGGGTATCCCTGCCCCAAGTGCTGCTGGACGACAATGAATGAATGAATGGATGAATGAATGAATGAATGAATGGATGGATGGATGGATGGATGGACATGCTGATATTGATATACTTGTCCAAGAGCCCCCAGCGCCATATTGGACAAGTACAGTATATCTCTTGGACAAGTATAAGGCAGCCTCGCTGGAGAACAAACTTCTAACTTTTTCACTTACTTTTTATATTGTTTGGTCCTTTCATGGAGCATTACAACTAAATGTATATTTTATGGATATCTGTCCATAATTTCCCAATACTCCCAAGGGATTAATAAAGCTCTATCTATCTATACATCTTATAATCAGTACCCAAAAATACTATGTATATATGAAGTATGCTAAGTTTATATTAGTAAAGTTCATCCATCCATCTATCTATATATATATTAACCCACTTATCTGTTACCAGGTTGTTGGGGTTGTGGGGGCAGCTACCACCCAAATCACCCTGCACCGTACCAGCCCTTCTTGAACCTTCCTGCAGGAAGACCACTGGTAGCCAACCATCCTTGGTGGGACTAGATCTTACATAGAAGTTTCACACCAATGACAGAACCACCACTTCAGAGAGAAGGTTTTGACCCGGAAGGCTAGTAAGTATAATTTGAAGTTATTTATATTTTGATATAGCCCAGAAATTTGAATAGCTCCCGAGACACCTGTGTTTCCATAAAGCAGTGGATATCACATCTGCCGCAGACACAGAAGGTCATGGCTTCCCCAAATGAACCACATGCTTTATGGTGCAGTCTAGTGTCTGTACGGGATGCAAAAGTGAGTTTCCAATTTTGGGACAAATGAGGGACTTTAAACGTATTTGTAATGTGTTTAGATTCTAAAAATCTGTGAATGAGTAATGGTTAACATATGATACCCTACCTGCCAGACCAATTTCCAGAGCGTAGTCAATGTGCTCCACGCAAAGATGGTCAACCAGCAGCAGGAAAATGGAGAAGGCATTTTTGGGCAGGTCAGCAGGGTCTGAAAGCTGTGAGACAAACAGAAAAAATAGAGGTTAAGCTTTTAGAGGCATTTTTACAATTTCTCATATCTACAGACCAAACTCATCACTATGGCCTTACCCTGTGGCATCTCTCAAAGGCATGTCGTGTCTCCTGCAGCAGGTTCACCACAAGCTCTGGAGACAGAAAGGTCTCCCCATGAGTGTCAATGCTTGGACCGAGGGGGAGGTTGGTTCGCTGTCTGATCCGTTCCTTCAGATCTTGAATGCTGTAGAAGAATTTGGGTTATTCATCTAACTTTTATTTCACTTTTTTTTCCACTAGTCAGGAAAAAAAAACTACTGCCTGACCTGCCAGTTCCAATGGGTCGTTTCTGGTGGTTTTTGGAGTCGTAGTAACGCTGCAGAATCATGGCACCCCGGGTACGAAGGTATTCTCTCTCCATGTCAATGTAGCTTTCCAGGTAGGTGGAGAAGATGCTCTTTATCAGCTTAGACAGAAAAGTGTGCTTGTCTGAACCCAGGTTGAACTCTGTTAGCTTAGTCGCTAATGCTGTAGTTCTGGAAAATATGTCAATAAAAAAAAAAAAAAAAATTAAAGTAAGCACTGGGAGGTTCTCTGTTTATAGCCAGTCCAAAATAATAGTGTTAACACTTTTTTTTACCTGGTGTAAAGTTCATAAAGGTTCTTGAGGTATTGTTCAACATCAGAGTGTCGAGTTTCGTCCAGTTTTTCTTTAACATAAGCCTGAGGAGACGACACAGTGCAAACAATGTACAGTGAACTCCACTTGTTTCATTTCAAACTTCTATTAAAGTTCACAAAAAGCCTCTTTACCTGTAATTTATATTCAAAGATGTTCTGGATGAGTTTGGCCATGACGGTCTCTGGGCTACTGAAGACTTCGCCCACCTGCTTGTTGACCTTCTGACAGAGGACAGCCGTGTCCTCAAACACATCATTCCTAAGGTATGCACCCTAGAGACAAAAAAAAGATTCGAATAACACTGCAAAATACTTAGCCTCATAATACTGAAATAAAAAGGAGGAATTTATCAAAAACTCACTTCCTGACATTGTTTGATATAAACGTCCACACAATGTGCGTAGCCCTGTTGGAATACATACAAGACCCATTTAATTCAGTTACAAAACACATTCATACTTCTTTACATTTTCAACGTGACATAACGTGACATTCAAAACCACCTTAAAATGCAATAAAACTGCTGCAACTTCTCGCATACGTCCGATTTCACCCCTTCTCTGGGCAGCAGTGAACTCTTGGATTAACTGTCGCTCCAGGTCATGGTATTTACCTAGACAGTAAAAAAAGAAGAGTTTTCTCAAAGGGTCTCCTTCAAACTTTGTACTTCAGGTACTTTAGGTTTTGTGTTACTTACTTGCAATTTTTGCTTTGACATCTGCAAACCTGCCACAGACAAAATATAAGGTTATTATTACGAGGAGCTCAAGTAAGTATCTCACATTATTGACAACCACCACACTTTCGTGTTCTGGTTTGTTGCTACCTCCATGGTGCCAGACTCACCTATCAAAAGGAAGCTCCTGCGCGATGAGGTGCAACTTCTGAATAATGTCAGCAGCCTCCTTTATCTAAGGGCAAGAATGTAAAATGGTGTGTTGCTGTCAGACAGAGATGTCAAGGGAGCAATAAAGGTAAATGTTATAAAAGAGCAAGAGGTGAACGTCCAGTTGGGGCAACTCCACCTTTAGGCAACACCTATGCCCCCACACCATATTCAAAAGGGACACACTTTTCACCTGAGCAGCAGCAACAGTTCTGAGCGGCAGCATTTCTGACTTAGCAGCATATCCAACTCTTTATTGGCATAGCCATTCTGAATGGGCTGTAATCCCACATGAGCCTAAATCACCTTCAGTAATCTTTATGGTTAGGGATATCTGTCAAAAAAAGAGAGGGGGCTCTGTTGAGAACACCCCCCACTTTCTCCCCGGCCCCTTTCTTGAATAAAGCTGGATGAAAAAGCCCCAGACCTACGAAGGGCCACCGTCCGCAACTCCTCTGTTCCTGCAGATGCCTGCCTCAGCTAACATTATTACCCTGCTCCCGTGAGGAGGATCCAGCCTTTCTGCTCGGTGAAGGTTTTCTAAGTATCTGTCCCCCAGCTAAGATTAGCTAAATCCCATGTAAGTAATGTAGCCGTCTCCCTGCAGTCAGGGTTTAGCAGCACTTGTCTCCACGCTGGCGGCCCAGCCCTCCCTTTCAGAAGGATTAGCAGAGCCACCCCCTTTAGCCATTCACTTGCAGCTTCCCTTCTTCCCTCTTGTCTGGAGGTATGCTTGGAAAAAAAGGAATGGTGCCACATATTTCTGGAACACAAGCTCCATTTCCGTCTTTCATCTCTCTATGATTGACCCTGAATTGCAGCTCTGATTGCTGTATGATGATCTTTGGCTCTAAGAACTTCTCTTTGAAACTGTTTGATTGGTGTTTTGTTATTGACAAGTGGTTTAAAAATGTATATACAACATGTCTGCTCTCTGTACACTCATATACAATAGATGAGAGTTAAACTGAGGTTTATTCATGACAACATTATTATTCTTTAACATGAATAACCATGTTCATACAGAGATAATTCATTTTCTAAGTACTTTTCTGCATGACTATGATTAGTTCTTCAACACATTTGTTCTGCTCAGCGACTTTTCATCAATTTTCAATTCACATCTGTGTTCAATTATTTGTTTACTGGTTGGCCAGGTAGCATGTTGCTTTTATTATATATATATATATATATATATATATATATATATATATATATATATTTATACAGCATATAATATATTAATAAAATCACTCCCTCATACGATGTTTGTATTTTTCTCTCCCCTTTACATGAATAATCAGGTCTCGCTTTCTCTTTTGCTGCAAAACTGATGAGCCACCAAATCATCGCTCCAAGACAAACCACTGCAAATGCAATTAGGGTTGACACGAGCATGTTGACATCCATGTGAGTCGATCACCCAGTTATTGTCAGGCAGCAAATGACAGTTTATTAATCCAAATTAGCCAAGGGATCCAACTGACGGGATAAACTTGACAAATTAATATGGATGGTTTACCTCCTAATCCTGTTCTTTCTTGCCTTCAGCAATATCACAGCAGGAGTCTTTGTCGGTGGTCTCGCACACACACATCTCACCCAGAGTGAGTAAAGGAGAGTGCAGTAAACTCACCTTGTCTGGGTTATTGAAGACATCACTGCGCAAGTCTCCATCCAGGAACTCATTGAAGTAGGTCATAAGTCGCTGAGCCTCTACAGCCCTTTGTCGTGGCGTGTTCACCCCCTCCAACTGGTCCCCCAGGTGGCACACCTTGGTTGCCACATAACTGATATGATCATCCAGCTCTTGGAAATGTTGGAAGGCCACCTAAATTCATGCACAACAATAACATTTAAGGTCAAGATCTAAAAATTTGAGTCATTTACATCCTGAGATAGGTATATATGCTTGGCTGAGAGTTTTTATCTGATCGAACCTGGTTGCTTCTTTGCAAGTCTTGGACTTTGTGTGCAAATTCCTTGGCCTCGCGGTGACACTGATGCTCAAGCTTCTCCACCCGCCGCTGAATCTTCTCATCCAGTTGCTTCAGCTCCTCGATGTGGTTCACAAACTCTTCCAACAGTCTAGAAAAAAAAGAAAAAGCATTTTTACTAATGCAAATAACACACTTTAAATCCTCGACATCACTGCTGTTAGTTTTGAGGGAGTAATTTCTGAACACAAGGTTAAATATGTGCCACTGACCCCACATTTACAGAATAGCACCAGATTCCTAATTCCTGGGTGCCCAGACTTAAGAAGCTCTGAGATGCAGCAGCTTCGTCAGCTACATTTTAAGTGTCATCAAGGCTGCAGAAGGAAATGTTCTAAGTCAGCACTGTATTTCACAAGAGCAGGAAACATCCCAAAATGATGAGTGTATAATCTTTTGACTAATTCCCTCACCACTGGCAAAGGCTTAAAGACATCTCCCATCCCTTCCGTTAAACACTCATTCCCTGGCTGGTGACTCACACACTATGGTGGCCTCCACAGATAGGTTGTCTGTGACTGTTTTCTAAGAACTTCTGAAGTGGTGTTGGTGGCAACACTGTTGTGAAGCAAGCAGATAAGGCAGTAGGCATCTACAGCACAGCTAAACTGTTAAGGAACATTTACTTAAGGAGAAAGCTAGCCCACAAGGCTCAACACATAACAAACTAATATTAAAAAAAAAAAAAAATTATAACCTAACCATCGAATTAAATAAGTCAGTACCATCAACTTTCTATCTAAGCTTCTCTAGCCTGACTCAAATATTTAAAGAACATACTTTACTACAGTACAATATTTTCAATGCAACATTATTATATTATTATACATCAGTAAAAAAGAGACATAAAAGACATGCAAAAAATGCTACACATTAAACAGCTCTGTTGCATACATACATTATATAAATGGAAAAGACAATTGATTTTTGGGTGCACAAAAGAAAAATTGCATTGAACTTTAACACAATATAATATATATTTGTATATTTTTCATATATTTAGAAATATAGAAAAATATTTTTCATTTTTCAGATTTGATGACTATTGTTAGCAGCGCAAAACTGTTTGGTACTTTCAGTAATTTATAACAAGACATAATATTTTGTATTTCTTTAGCTATAATTCACACAAAACTAAGTAGCCTATTCGTCTTTTAGGTTGTTTTACTCTTTACAATTTCAAAACACAGTTCAACGGTATTTAATAAAAACGAACGAGTGAATTTAGAGAGTTAATTCTGTTTGCAACAATTGTTAGCTAAAGAAAATCCCCCAAGAATACCTCTTTGGGTCGAACGCCTCAGCTCCTCCTTTGGAGCCTCCTCCAGGAGTCCTCCATGCCAACCTTTCAATATACTCATCCGCATCAAAAGGTTCCTACAAACCAATGGATAAAAGTAGTATTCGATCATAAACATACCGATAAAATACTGACTAATAACACAGTGTCTTGGCGTTTAAAAAGAAATTAACATTGTCATTTTTATAAAGCGAAGAACTGATTAAAATGTAACATAAATATCACTTTCATTCTAAAGATTGATATGACTGTTATTCTTTTAAACCCTTGGTAATAACTGGACATTAGGCTCTGACAGCCAATATAAATGATAACACTGACAGCACCGTTAAGATACCGTTAGCGATAGTTAGCATTCATGTTAACCTCAAAGCTAACAAAGTCTAGTTTGTTTTACCTCGAATAGCTGCGCCGTTGTTGCCATATTTAGGATCGGGCAAACGGTCTAGTGTAATAAAATCGAGGAGACGACACACGGAATAGAGAATTCCGCGGACTCCTTCACCTATTTCCCTTTTTCGTCCAGTTTTGCCCTTTGTTGACAGCTCAGTGGTTAGCACAGCCGCTTCCGGTATGAAACAGCTGGGTGGGGACAGCTGTCTGTTAGTACGCATGCGCAAATGTCGGTTGATTGGTGGTTGCTGTCACATGACAAAACAACAGGAAGTTATGGTCAAAGCGGAGTTGAAAGCTATTTTATGAGAACATGATGTTGTATTGAATTTGTTTAAATTTTCTCATGAAATTTTGACACACATCCAGTTGACAAAATGAGTCTGCGGGCCTTGTGGGTATTTTCTCATCAGAATGGAGAAAACGCGGCCGTACGCTTCTCAAGGTCTGTAATTCGATTTTCCCTTTGAATAAGTCCCGCTAAAGTCTGTTAAATTCTGCCAGCTTTAAGAATTAGTAAGTTAGTAACGGACATTTGGATAATGTGCTTTTTGTCATATTATATTTAAATTGTCGGACAGAACACTTCACTGCACATTGCGAGAATTTGTTTTAGGTTTTCATTGCTAGACAAACATCATTTTCACAATGGGGGTTCTTTATTTTAATTTGTTTTTTCTTATTTTATACCATAATGTCCTGTGTTAACTAGGAGGTTCTCAACTGTGGAGTATCGTGCCAAGTGCCTGGCAGGTTCCTCATACGTCGAAGTGCCAGAGGAAGGCACTCTTCTGCAACTCCTGCTCACCGAGCTGGGACTTTCTGACCAAGACAAGTTCTATGTTCCACCTAGAGATGACTGTTTTCACCGTCCACGTTTGCCGGCCCTGGAACTGCATGTGGATGGTCCTGGAGAAGGGATACTCTGGCCAGTGTTGACCATTTCTCAAGGACCTCTTATTCTGGCTTGTCTGTGTTTAGTGGATTGTCCTCTTGAACCTCGGCCACCTCTTGCCAACCTGTTTTCTGTCTCTCAGGGGCTTACACTCCTGGCTGGTCTACAGACTTTTCTCCTTGGCTCAGGGAGTAAAACTGATACAGAGGGTCTGGCCTCTCGCCTGGCTATGCTGCCCTCTATAATACTACAGGTTTGTCCTCTTGGCACACCCCTGGATGTGCCTACACTGGCAACGGTTGTGACACCCCCAGTCCCTATACCTGCTGGAAACCAGAAGCAGCCAGCTTGGAAAACAGGTTTTCACAAAGGTCGAGCTGTTGTCAATGTAGCAGTAAAGGAAACTGTTCGTTCCATGCAGTATGGTCAACAGAGCAGACAGGATCTCTGGGATGTGTATGGCACAGTGACATGCAAAGTGAGCAAAAGGCACAGTTAGAAATATCTGAAAATAAAAATGTCATCTTCATGTAATACATTTGCACTGTGTCTCCTTATAGTGTGAAGTTGAGGGTGTCTTACCAAATGTGACAGTTACACTCACACTGCCGCCTAATGGCTCGCCACTGCAGGACATCCTGGTCCATCCCTGTGTCACTTCACTGGATTCCAGCATCCTGACAGCCAGCAGTGTTGATAACACTGATGGCTCTGCCTTTTCTGGCCCATATAAGTTTCCTTTCTCACCGCCTCTTGAACCTTTTATGCTCTGCAGTTATACATCTCAGGTGATATTATGAATCCCACTTATATTTCCGAATCCTCCCAAACACTGTGCTGTTAAATGTTTTGATTTTATCTTTTTGTTCACAGGTTCCTGTTCCACCTATTCTAGGATCTTATCAGCTTAAAGAGGAAGAAAACCACCTGCGTGTTTCAGCCACGCTCAAACTTCATGAAAGTGTGAAAAATAGCTTTGAGTACTGTGAAGCACACTTCCCATTCTTTAATAGGTACACAACAAAAAAAGATTGCAGTCTGAGTTTACACCACTAGATGATCCAAATGTGAGCTGCAGTTTGGCTCTAATTATAACCCAAACTCAATTTCAGTTTTAGATACATCATTTGTGTTTTACATTCACTCTTCTGTATCTTGTGACCTAACTTAAAAGAAGATATTTAGGCCACACTATTAAACAACCAACAAAATATTGATCTTGCTGGTAAGAAAAAAAAAACAGATTAGTTATAGCTGTGTGTGCATTTGCAGAGACCTGATGGGAGCTGTGGAAATGAAAGTGAACTCTGGACATCTGGATGTGTCTAAAGAGAAAAATCTAGTGGTCTGGAACCTAGGTGCGGATTATAAAAATGCCTAACTATTGAAAAAAATAATTATAAATAATTATTTATCATTCTTATTCTTTTTTTTTCTCGTGTAGGACAAAAGTTCCCAAAATCTCTAGAGGTCACAATGGAAGGCAGGATCACTTTTCCAGGCCCAACACCTGGACCTACAGACCCACTCTGCACTGAACTTACAGCTTACATCAAAGTAGGTTTTTAAGTAGGGTTTATTAATGTGGTTTATTAATGTGGTTGCAAAATGAATAACATGTTACTCCTACATTTTTATAGAAGTTTAAGTAACACATTAATTTGTATTTGTCTTCACAGTTGCATTTCAAAGTGCCAGACATTACACTGTCTGGATGCTGTGTGGATCAGCATTCGGTGCAAGTTTATTCCTCTGCAAAACCACGGATTTCAACATGTAAGCTACTCTATAAAAGCACTTTACACCAGGTTATTATTTCCGGAAAAAAACGGAAATGGTATAGATTATGTTTTTGTCTGTTTTTCAGCTCGGGAACTTGAATCGAAAGAGTACTTCATATGGAATTCAACTGGCAACGCTCCAGTGTCCTCTGGACAGATGATGCTGTAACAGGGATTCACATTACACTGTTCTGTTAGCAAATAAACTGAGGGGTCACGGATATGGTGACCAAAATATATATCTGTTTTACTGATTGATTTCTTGAATACATATATTGTCTAAAACAGCTAAAGACTAATTGTTTTAAAATTGGAAAACAATTTTTAAATGTTGATTTTCCCCAATTCAACACCTTTACTAAAACCTCCATTAAGTCTTCACCTATTTTCAAATCGAACCCATTGCTGCCACAAGGGCCAGCCTGTCACTTTGACGGTCCCACTTCAACGGCTCAGCATCAGCAGGATAATTAGCTGCTGGGACCTTGTCATCAGCTGTTGTGGGTCTGGAGGAGACAGGCTGCTGGCCTGTGAAAGGCCGGTCTGATCTGGCTACTCGTTTAGCTACAAAAGGCTCCTCTTTCAGAATTGGCAGGAGTCTTTACTCACTCACCCCTACCTCTTCTGACCCCCGTCCCCACCCTGTCAACTGGTGGTTAGTTCAAACACACAGGCCCTCCAACCAGACTCTGATTGAGCATTGACCTGCTGGCCCTGCCGGGACCATGAAAGCAACCATTCCTTGCACTGAGTACGACCTGGCTAATTGGTGAAAAAGGCACAAGCGGTGGGTCGCCCTCTTACCCTCGCAGATGTCCTTAAAGTCACTTTATGTAGAATTTCAAGCATTTGACGTTGACCTTTATTGTTACTCCACGATTGTCTCGGTCACTGTTTTCTTTTTGCCTGCAACTCATTTGAAAAGACAACTTTTCATAAATGACCTGAGCTGCAATGACTTCAATGTGTTATTATAAGTAACCAGCTGGTGAAGGGTTAAGTCTGAGGCCTACAATTAAACAGCAGCCAGACTCTTCTGAGTGCCCTCATTGTGTGCTCCTGGCCTCTTGTGCCCCTCGCTGGTCTGAATGCTACATTCTCACGTGGATTTCCACTCAGAAAGCTGACCATGACCAATCTTCTGTCAATTGGAACCAATCGCTCACACGGAATCCTTCACCTTCTTTTTATATAGCAGTACGGAGCGGAGATCTCTCGTCTCTCACCCCAGTAGATGATTTGGCTTTAAGACCTTGTGTATGTGGTTAGTCAACTGGAAACAGAGTTTATTATTGGAGAGCAGGTCAGTCTCACTCCTCATGTCTGCAGCCACCGATGGACAAATTTGCCTTGTTGATTGAATGGCATGCAAAAGGACTTGGATGGGAGTGGTCTGGTTTGGTTCTATCCTACTTACTCTGGGCTTCAGTGCTTAGGTGACCCTGATAAACAGTCGTTTGGCATTATAATTTGTTGTACTTTTTGTTTACAGATGCTAATTTGTAAAAAAAAAAAAAAATTGTTGACTTTAGGCCTTCAGCATGTATTTATTATCTATTGTAAACGTATTGTTTCTAGTGCCCATAATAATGGTGTCAGTGCTGGCCTAGTGGTTAAGGGTAGACCTGGGTCCATGAGGCCTCAAAACGATCAGCTGTTAGGTTGCCCCTAGGTGGCAGCTTAACAGTTAATACAACCCAATGCCAAAGGCCTAAAGGTAAGTGTGAGGGCGGGGCAGTGGTTGGAGCGGCTGCAGCTGAGAGCAGGTGAGTGGCGAGGCTGATGATGCACTGTGCGCAGGTGTTTTGATTTCAGCTAATTGTTCCTCTCCTGTTTCAAGTGGGAAAAATTGAAGGTTTATTCAGCCGTAAATATGTTTCTTCATACACTAGATGTCCTTCATATCCAACTCATGTACTTTAAAAGCAGATTTGAAAATATATTTTAATTTTGCTATTTCCGGTGCAGAACTATCTTCTCTTCGGCTTATCCCTTTTTTTCAGGGGTTGCCACAGCGAGTCAAACATTTCCATCTCACTCTGTTCTCTGTATCCTTAACTCTAACTCCACCTACACGTCCTCTCTCACTGCATCCATAAATCTCCTCTTTGGTCATCATATTTGTCTCCTACCTGGTAGCTCCATCTCTAGGATCATTCTTCTACCAATATAACCACAGTCTCAATCTGGCTTCTCTATCTTTTTCTCCAAACCTTCCGTGTCTGTGTTGAATACAACATTATTTTAACAACATTTTAATGCAATAAAAAGCAAATCAGAAACATTGAATAATCCATATCATCGATCATTTTATGCATAAGGCATGGGGATTTTCTTTTTTCAATGTTTCAATATTTTCATATGCTATACCGGGAGGTCCCCGGTACTGTTTAGCTCCCTGCTCAATAACGACACCCAGTGGTAAAATAACGTATGATCCCATTACTATAATACACAATCCAATTTCCTCAGGTCTTTGCGGAATCCTCTGTCGTTTTGTTCGCTGTGGTGTGATGTTACCAGGGAAATCTAACTCAAACACAGTCTGAGTGGACACTGTGGACACTGTGGTCTCAGGTGTTTGGCAGTAGTCCCTCCACGCTCAAGAAGACTTTTAAAGAATAATAACGTTGCAAATTAGCGTTCCCTAATCTAATTATCTGTGGAGAGCCAGAGATCCTTTCATACACTGGAACTCATTGTTTTCACACAGATTTGTTATATACGTAAACAGTGAGACAACACCTTTACACCGGGGCTCTCTAAAGGATTTATGTGCTCCTCTAAGATGTTTTTGATCCGTTTTTATACAAAAGTACCAAAACGTATTACTACGGAAACATACTGCTGCCACACTTAGAAAAAAGGGCTTAGTATCACGTTACTTCGTGATACGTATACGTACGTATTATTTCGTGATAATGTTTGTGCAATTGGTTATTATTTATTGAAGTTGCATCGTCTCGACTCTAAGAGACGAAAGGTGTAATTACTAATATAATTTTAAATGTATAATTGGTGTTGTAAGCTCAGTTTGCAGTATTTAATACTTACATACATTAACACTTACATAATCTTGCTTCATGTGAAGGAGACAATCTTCTGAAACACCACCAAGGCGAAGAAATCGTGTCAGCGGTTAATCCACTCACTGGAACTTTTAAAATTTTTAACACTTATGTACGTAAAGGTTCACGTAATAACGTGACAGCTATCACGTAATAACATCTATCACGAAATAACGTGATACTGTCACTAAATAACAATAAAAGTATCGCGACAAATGTGATATCATCTTGGAAAACGTGATATTATCATGAAATATCGTCAAATCTATCACGACATATCGTGACACATAACGAAATGAGGTAAACTGTATAAAGAAATAACGATGATACAATCACGAAATAACGTAACAGTTTTTGTGTGTGCTAGCAATACACTTCAGTACAAAAGAAATGGCTTTAGAGCTGGCCTGGACAATTATGTTAACACACACGTCACAGGTGGTACTTGAATTTGTGTCACAGGCCAGTTGCATAAAGTATTAAATAAAGGTGAAATGAAAGGCTCTATGAGACCATCTATTGGTTGGAATGTTGGCTTTGCAGGGAAAAGATAGAAGGAAAAAGATAATATAAATTAACAGTGCAATTTGGACATGTTTGGCAGGCCAGATTAAAATGCCAAACGGGCTGCATTCTGCCCCCGGGCCTTGGTATGACCAGGTCTGCTTTAGAGTTTAAAAAGAAGTGGACATTGATGGTGCAGTGAGGGAGGACATGGAGGTAGTTGGAGTTAGAGTAGAAGATACAGAGGACAGGGGGTGAAGAAAAATTATGACTCGCTGTGGAAACCTCTGAAAAAAAGGACGAAAAGGAGAAGAAATCACGATCACAGTATGAGAATACATAGACAGATAGACAGACAGACACATTCTGAGTAAAATTATTGTTTTTCTAACATATACAGCGTGAACACCCTGAAGTCTTTTCTGTTCCCATGGTTTGTAGGGTGCCATCTGCTGGACAGTGTGATAGTGTAACCCTTGAGATAAAAAACAGTTCCTCACCAGGGTTCCAAACCCCAATTTATGACTAAGGCAACAAAAAGACAAGAGTTTCCCATGGGGATCAGTGAGGACTAAAACCTTAAGCTTTAGTTCTGGTCCAATGGAACTCTCCATGAAAATGATGCAATATTATATGTTGCGATATAAATTACACTTTGACTGAGCATACCACAAAAGTGTTGCTGGGTCACAAACTAATTACCCAAATAAAAAGTGGTTTCCAAGACTTGATCATCTGTAAACCACTGCTTTTACAGAAGTTACTGGAGACTCAAGTTGATGTTTGAATATTTTTCTTTGCCGAGAATAGATTTTATGGATGGTGAAAGCCGTATCTCCTCTGCCTCATTTTTCACTCCTACGACACTCTAATCACACTTAACTCTGTCTCTCTCTCCACCTCTTTTCTCTGTCAGCCACTGCTGAACACTTAAGTTTTCCTGCAGTATAAAATGTAACAATTAAATTAATTATGACATGAATTCACTGTGCTGCTTTAATGTTCTGTCCATATGTAACTGGTCTGTTCCGCTGATGCCTGTAGGGGCTTCTGCAGGTCCACCTGTGCCACTCCTGTCCTACAACAACCATAGTCAAACTCCCCACTGGTTGTGTGGAACATGTAGGGACAGGGATACTAGTGCAGTCAGCAGGATGAGAATACTTTTTACTATGATATTACCCTGGCAATATGATTGGCAGAATTGCATGGCAAATCTGTGGGGCCAATAGTTGCAGGAGAGATAATGATGGGATGCTGAGGTAAAAATCACAGCCAGTCAGAAACAATTATCATATCTGCCACAGTCCCAGCATAAATTTGAACTGATGAAACCCCCATGGGCAACAAGAACTGTCCATTGCAGTTAATGCAACTGTATTATGCCAGTGATTTTACCCATTCTCACCTGCAGGGTTCTTTGTGGTAGATGAGACTGAATGATGCTGAACACGCTGCATTGATATTGTGTGAGATTTCCTGTGAAGGATGGATTTTATAGCACACACATGTGTCGTTATATCTGGTTTGTTTTAATCAAAACCCCAGGTGTGTTTTATGAGTGGTTAGAAATAAACTTATCTCCAAGTGCAGGTCATAAAATGAAATTAAACTGGAGACTAGTACTGACCTGATTGTGAGAGGAGCTTTATTTCCTGTCTGAGTGGAGGAAAAAACAGCTTCTTTCCACTCAGGGAATATGGAATTGAGGTTTAAACTAGGAGAAGTTCACTATGGTTTGAAGAGTTCTTCTCCCTCCTGTGGACTCCAATGGGCTAGAATCTAGGCTTTGAATAAAAAACAGACTTTAACAGACCTTTAAGTTCCATCTGATTAGTCGCATCTAACTCACATCATCGTAGATCCATTGATAACTTGTCTTCTCATCTCTGTGGGTTATTGTCACCTGGTATTAAACCTTTCAGCTATTAAATAACTTAATTTGTTGCAGGAGCTTATGGAAATCTGTTTTTCTGATCCAACTTATTGGCAACAATAGCTGTTAGGCAAATATCTCTGTCTCTCCTCACAAAAAAGGAGACAAAAACTGGTTACAGTGAAAGATTAAATTGTGTTCCATCGTTGTAACAAGCTGTGTTCCTATGGTAACTCTCCCTGCAGGTCATTTTCATAACTTGTGAAATTGATGCTTGAGAGACTCTATTATTTCCTTCAAGTTGTTGGCCTGTAGGAGTAAAGAGGAATTCGTTTTCCAAGATCTTTGTGAACAGAAGAAAAATTTGTAAACCAAAATGTCCTGAGTTACCATTACATAATCAGCATCATATTCCCTGCTGAAGTTTTTGTTTTCTTTTTCTTTTTCATCCTCTCTTACACTTTGGCTCATAATCATAATGGAAGATGATGTTGTGATCTTCAGTGAGAGTAGAGGAGAGAACCCACAGAGGTGGAGGTTTGGACTGGGAAGAAGAGGAATGAAGGTCAGTCGTAGCAAGACCGAGTACGTGTGTGAATGAAAGGGACAACAGTGGAATGGTGAGGTTATAACGAGCAGAGGTGGAGAAGGTGGAGGAGTTCAGATACTGAGAATCAACTGTTCAGAGCAGTGGAGACTGTGGAAGAGAAGAGAAGAATAGAGTACAGACAGGATGGAACAACTGGAGAAAAGAGTCAGGAGTGATCTGTGATAGAAGAGAGTCAGCTGAGGTGAAAGGAAAGGTGGTTATGGTTTATGTTTTAAAGACATTAGCAACAGACAAAAGACAGGAGACAGAGCTGGAGGTGGCAGAGTTAAAGATGATGAGGTTCTCTATAGGAGAGACAAGGATGGACAGGATCAGGAACGAGGTCACAAAGCTAGAGAAGCCGAATTGAGATGGTTAGGACATGTTCACAGGAGGGGCAGTGTATATATATATATTCGTAGAAGAATTATCCTAGAGATGGAGCTACCAGGTAGGAGACAAAGAGGAAGGCCAAAGAGAAGATACACAGATGCACTGATAGAGGACTTGGAAGTAGCACAAGATGAGACGGAAAACACTGATTTGCTGTGGCAACCCGTAAATGAGGGACAAACCATGAGGAGAAGATGATGTGATTATTATTTATATAAAAAAATAGATTTTATCTTAAATAACATTATTAACATTAATTTTTACCTACTGAAATACAAAATTACTTTACATACTGTATAAAGGGAAACCTCCTTTGTTCTGTATCCTGACCACTATAAACAATATATCACTTTGGAAATAGCTTACTTTTACTTTACTAACTCTTCCACTGGATATACTGTAAGATATACTGTAAGATTTGTTCTGTATCCTGACCACTATGAACAATATATCATAATGGAAATAGCTTACTTTTACTTTACTATCTCTTCCACTGGACATACTGTAAGACTTTGTTCACTTTCATTATTTCTGCTGGGGCAGCTCTTTTTTCCTTACATAATATCACATAATGATGAAGTTCTTCTCTTATTGTTGTCCTATTGGAACCAGAGCTGCAGCATGACTTCCCGTTGTTTCTTCTGGCTCATTTATTAGAGTGTAGTTAAATGCCACCACCAGTGTAAATGTGTAAAAGTGTCACCTCAGCGTATGCTTCATTGGTCGTAACTGTGTGCCGTGTGTGTGTTTGTGTACTTTACCACACACACACACTTACTACTTTGATAGTAAAAATGAATTATTTCATGAAAAGTAAAATTCTCTACTCAAACCTCTATACAATACCCATGTTCTCTTTCAAAGACTAAAGATTAAATTAATTTTTTTTTCATTGTGACATTGTGATTCACACCACAGCGCACAATAAAATCTGGCCTCTGCATTTAACCCATCATCAAAGTGAACAGTGGCCAGCAATGAGCACCAGCGTGTGGGGATGGTACCATGCTCAGGGCACCTCAGCGGCAACATGGCGATAGGGGTATTCGAACCAAAACTTACTTAACTACTAGGTTTATTATTATAATAGTTTATGTTATTTATAATATTATAAATACAGTCAAATATGTATTTATATAAATTATTTTAGCATTGAGTTCTATTTTAATTTAAACTGAGGAAAAAAAAATTTTGATAATTGAGTGTTTAATAAAATACATTACAGTGTGCATTTTAGGCTGGAGTTTGGCTATTTATGCACCATATGCAGGCTAGGATCTGTTTGCATTGTGGTGCATAGATATTTTTATGACATACCATCTCTTACATACACTGCAAGTTTTGTTTTTTTTATTGTAAAAACAAAATCCTGTACATAACGCATAGTTTTATTGCCAGTCTGTTACATAATGCTAATACAATTATATGGGAGTTAAAATTTGTATTTTCATTGACACTGCACTAAATAAATATATTAAATATGTATGGGGTTTAAGCCAAAGTGGCCCTGCCAATATCTATATTCACAGAATACAGTCCATAGAGCAGGTCAAGGAAGGCTATTCAGCTCTTGGTTCATAGGCGTGCAAGGAACAGGGCCGTGTGCAGTATTTTCAGAAAGTTAAAAACACTTTCAACCCCTCTTCATCAATGTTCTTCTCCCCTCCTGGAGTGAAGTGATGGGGACGGATATGCACCCCCACAGAGAGGTTATGAGTTCAAAACAATACTTCCTGTCTTCTTGACGGTGGAACGTCCTGCTGCACCACCTGAATGGGCCAAGGAAGCAGACATCAGCTCCAGGATTGGTTCACCGATACTCCAAGCTGAGCTTGTACCGTTGATCCATCATCATCATGCTAAAGGAATAGAGACGGTGCCATTTGCCCGACTTCGGCTGCGAGTGTGAACGCTTGATTCTGTGAGGTCCTCTCCATGCTCCTCAGACTTCTTGTCAGCTATGGTGGACAGGAAGCGCAGAGTGACAGAGTCCCACTCTTCTGGCAGCAGCAGGAGCAGGAAGCCCAGGCAGATGATGCAGGTAGCTGCCAGACGCACTACGCTGAAGATCACTTCATGTTTGAGAACATCTACAGCTAGAGGAGATGGAGAAGAACAGTGACAGAAGAGAACAAGGGGGTGAGAGAGCAAGATGAGCAAGAACAAAAACAAATTGAGATTAATTACACAAAGTAAGATCAACTACAGGACAATGCGGCTGTAGTGGATGAGTGCATCAAATACGGCTTATAATGAGCTTAAGTGATCCTCATCCTCTGTGTCTTTGTGGTCCGGAGATTTGAGACAGGGTTGGCCTACCCCACTGACCTTCATGCAGTCCATCGTGTTCACAGGAAAGAAAAAAACTCATCTGCAGGCATTTAATGTCGCCTTGGCAACCTGATCCTCCCTCAGTGAGAGAATATCTGCAGGGTCTTTGGAGGCACACTGATGATTGGGTATCCAGGAGCAGAGATGCAGACTTGCTGTGTAATCTGTTTGCCACAGAGGCCTTAAGAACTGACCTCTCAACACAAAACCACAGCCTGTGTGGGCACGGCGCTCAGTGTGCAGTCACTTTAATCACGGTCACTGTCGAAATCAGTGAATCATGACAAGAGCCTAGGACAAATGTGTAGGATACTTTATACATAAACTCTACCTGCATTTCCTGGTACACTGAGCAGTGTCCCTATAGAGATGAGAATGGGGTAGGTCAGCACCACACCAACATGGACCAAGATGTTAAACACTGGAGAAGAACATATATAAACCAGTTAAAGGTGGAAAAGTACTGACAAAAATATATCTAAATAAAGAGTAAGTTAGTCATTATCAGGATTTGAGACAATCTAGGTCTGAACTAAATATTATTGAAAGTTGTTTTTTCATGCTTTAGTCAAATGCATTTACATCAATGTTATGCCCTTTGAAAGTTATATGAAAACATTTTATGACTTTAATTTTATTTATGAATTATTCATTTTCTGTTACTTTGTAATTTTTCCCCTCCGAAGCTTGAAATTTGGCTGATTTAAATAGTTGTACAACATTTAGATAGTTGCTAACTGTGTAAGCAATGTAATATAATATTAGACGTTTTTACAGGGGCTTATTTTAAAATATATATATATATAATATATATATATATACATATATATATATATTCTATATATATATAGTAATCGATCTCACCGCTATGACTGTGAAACCATAAAGGCGATCTATAGCTTTTTGTCGATGTCGGCTTGCCGTACTTTCCACCTTCCATAAACTACAGTGCCGCGGAAAAGTAGTTTCCCTGTACTTTATTTCTCCACTCAACATTGAGCGACATATATGTGAGTACCCTAAGTTAATCAACGTGGTCAGACACTATTTAAGTTCTTTCTTCAATGGGTAAATTTTAACAAATCGCCGCGCTAACACCAAGTTAGCCCGTCATGGGATTTTCAATGTAGGTTTGTATTGATTTAATCGCCGATTGCCAGGTTTTAAATGATATACATTTAAACCAAAATTAAACAAGCTATTTATTTACCTTTAATAATTAATAATTTACCTATTATTTTTAGTTCTAGAAAAGACCAGACCATGATTAAAATTGTAATACCCTGTTGTGCGGGGTTTACAGCAGTTTTCATTGTAGTTTGTAAAATGCAGACTTCTTTATGTTTGCTTTTTTTGTTATCTGCCAAGCTAGAAATCAGTAATACTATCTGTACTAACAGTATTGAATATCACTTTAATTAATTACAGTAACATAGTCCCCATTTTATTTTCATGTCAAAACACAATAAATTGGTAAAGCGTAAATCTAAGTGAAGAATTGTCTCACCTAGCCACAGTCCTGCCAGTCCACATAGGTATCCCCAGGGCAGTGAAGACAATGAGCCCAAGGGCTCCACTTTAGTGAAGTAGAGGATGAGGGACACACAGGAGATTAGGATGAGGTTGAAGAAGCCCATAGTCGAAAGGAAGTGAGCCACCTCTCCAAGGTTGGCACTGCCAAGGAACATTTTGAAGAGAACCTGGGTTAGAGATGAAAAGAAGCTGGTTTATATGAGTGATATTATATATGAAGATTATCTGTTCATCTGGACCGTGGATGACCTTGTACAGAGCCGATGTTGAAGCTGATCCCACAGCAAGAGCCACACCCACAAAGGAATCACCGTGAAATCCATCAGCGTAGGCCATCATGACGATACCTGTGATGGCCATAATGGCTGCCACTATCTGCAGGTACAGATTGGAGCCATAGGTCAGATGAGGATCTTCACAAAAATGATTTGGAATTCTGATATGTTCATACCAACCCGTACGCCCATGAAGCGGTCCTTTAGGACGATCCAGGAGAGGAGAAAGACAAAAGCCTTGTGGCAGCAGTAGAGCGCAGATACATCAGTGGCGGTCAGTTTCTTCAAAGCCATGAGATACAGGTAGTTGGTAAGGGTCCACAAAATGGAAAAGGGTGCTGTTCTCTTAACAAAAAGCTTCAGAGTCATCCCATCCTCCCCAAAAAACCTGCTGCACTCCCTTTTGGAGAGAAATTTAAGGAGAGGAAAGGAAAACACGTCATCTTTTTCTTCTGGCAACAGGCTTTCATGGTCAGCATTGCAGTAATAAGAACCCTGCCCTGAGACTGGACATCTTAGCTCCTTGGTTCCTTAGTTCTTAGTAAAAATCTAGCTGTTAGCATCTGGCGGAATTTTACAAGTGGAAAAAAATGAAAGCACGTTTCGTTTTTAGGATATCATGTACTCATTTTATAGTTCTAAGTTTAATATAGTACAATTTACTGTAGTTGCAGTAAATTGTAGTGTGCATGAGTGAGAGCTTTGATTTATGCGATAGCAGTGAGACGGCAGCAATTTTTGATTTCAGAATGCAGAGGCTTAGAAATACTTTGTTTGTAAGTCTGCACCGCCAAGTCCAATTTGCTATACCTTGCCACATCTTGGTAAAATAAATAGGTATTATAGGTAAATATGATCAAAGTAAAACGACGACGACATTTCGTTGCCAGACTCACTGTCGTGTTTCTGTGCAATTGCAATAATGGAAGTCTAAGTCTAAAAAACATAGACCTTCTCATCACCTGTGATTCCAATTGGATATCAGATCAACCATCATATAGATGAAAAGCCAATTACCTGAATTTCTGCATAGGCGTCTGCTTCTCTCTTGTCGAAATCACATGTGCTGAGTAGTAAAGAGGGAAGAAGAGGATGTTCCAGTTGCTGCTGAACCATGAGATGAAGAAAGGACAGGAGAATGACTGGAAGGTCAGCTTCACCACCTGAGTGGTACCAACCCAGGAGGAAGAAACACACAGCACCAACAGTAAACCACCCAGCACCTTCAGGACTGTGCTGGTGCATGTGTTATAGGACCGACTCTCTTCACTGGTCTCACTGCCCGGTGTCTCTGCATGAGACTCTAATCCATCCTCTCCTGGGAAGAGAAGTATCAGAAAAATGCAAAACTTTGAAATATGAATTTGTTGGAGAATAAAACTTGCAATCTTCGCTAAATGTTCATTCTTTACAAACAGATGTTCTTAAAAAAAATCAGGGAATTTTCCCACAATGGCAGCTAGAAATAAACATTTATTGAACTTCATGGTGCATCCCCACCTCAATAACTTTAAAACTACAACTTTGTCCTGGTATTGATCAAAATCCAGACATTTGGTACAAAGAGATTGACCTTTTTGGCCCAACTGGTTTCCCAGATGACAAACTATTAATGGCCGAAAATGGAAAAATGTTAAGCAGAATACAGTTATTTATTTGTAAGGACTTATGGCACTTTGCTTAATACCAAACTCTGAGCCAAATAGGCAAAGTAAGTGCTGGACTGAGGCCGAAAATAAATTAAATACTGCACATTTGTTAGAGATGTCTGGCGGGGTTGTGTCATTGTTATATGGGGCCAATGCTCAGGTGTCATCTGTGACTGAACCTTTCATCATCTGATGAGTTTATTATTGTGTATTTTTTTTTCTATGTCAAAGCTGATGTAACAACTCACTGCAAATGACCAAAGTTTGCATTGAGGCAGACACCAGTAACAGTCTTGCACTGTTACCATTGTGGTCATGCATGTTATAAATACCTGTGATGATGCAGCACCTTCTGTAGTGCATACAGTACTTGTTGTGGTCAGGGGGACACAGAAACCTGAGGCGCAACCTTGAAACCCCAGGTTGGACAGTCGTGTACTGCCTATTACACCTATAGAAATGTTGTTTTTTTAAAGAGTTATTCATGGCCTAATGCCACTGATGCAGAGAAGATCTGGACCAAAGCCTTAATGAACCAGAGTAGTGAATAATTCTTAATTTGAAATCTTCTGTGTTTCTCGCTCTCCATGAGTGTGTGTGTATGTGTGTGTGTGTGTGTGTGTGTGTCTGAGTGTGTGTGCATTTCCGGAGCTCAGATCCGTTCTTTACCTTTCAACAGTGTGATCAATTTACACCAGGGCAGGCATAACAGATGACATGTGCTCGGTGTTGGCTGCTTGTGTGCTCTGTGCTTGTTCAGCATGTGATTTTTCTGTCACATCCAGCATGGCCACAAGCACCAAAGCTCTCTTACTGTTGGCTAAAAAAAAATTTTTATCCAGACGAGGATATTTCAGGTCAACCTGTATTTAAAGGTTTGGACATAGAGTTGACTAACTGAGAGATATATAGGTGTGTTTTTGAGTCAATTTATTCAATGTGTGCTTTTTTTTTGGCTAGGTGTAAAAATGCCTGTCAAAACTACTTTCTATTTACTTTACCAAAAAGGTCATACATGGTTATAGCATGATTCATTTGTTAAAATAGAATTAAAATCGAACATGATGTGAATCCTGAATATTTTCTTATTTAAAGTTCATCCTTGAACAAAGTTTTATCATCTATTTTCTTTTACATTAGATTGAATAGAATTCACATTCTGTTAAGAAACACTAGATGCTATGAACTCTATGAATTACCATGTTTAAATAACTTAGTGTATTTTTATTTTGTTTTATTCCCTCACTAAGTTTTAGTTTCTGAAATGTTACTCATGAAACCCTCATGAGACTACAACTATGTACTAATGTTTTAAAAGTACTTTTTCAACATATCGCTTAATGACAAAACCCATAGTCTGTACTAATTACAACATAAGATAAAACTGCTTCTTGCTGAGATACGCTTAAAAAAACAAGTCACAACAGGAAGAGTTAGGCAAGTAGAAAGGTAATGGTTGATATGTTATTCCCTGATTGTTAGTTTTTTTTACAATTTAAGTATAAAATGCTTATAAGACACAGACTTTAAATGTGATTTGATTTTAATTTCCACTTCTTAATTATCATAGTTCCATCTGAAGTTGCAGGAAAATCAAATTTTCTCACTCAACCCAGTGTTTGAAGCACAAGCCCAATAAAATAAACAAGTTAAAAATCAAAACATAAAAAATCCTCCAGAAATGTGAAACTGTTGACAACCCTTGTTGTTTATGTTTATGTTTCTTACTCAGTAAAAATCCCAGTTGGTGGCAGACCAGATCTGAACAGTAGTGAAAGTGTTTGACACTGATGCTGATTTGTTACTGCGGGATTATCAAGGGATTTGGTCTAATTACATTTAGTCACAGTAAAGATTCCAAACAAACTTAGTGACTGTGGGAGGCTCCTGCACTACAAACCTGAGTTCTGATATTACTGCAGGAGAAAAGCTGCTTTTTGTTATTCTCTTCTTTTTCTCAAACCAAATAACGTCCAAGGAGTTGGGCACAGACTCTCCTGCATTTCAGTGAGAGCTACTACACACTGATGCGGTGCCAGGATGCAGTAATGTTATAACTCTACTATTCCCCTGTCACAGCAGCTCTCTTTGCCAAAATGATTTTTCCCCAATGCACTCAGTGTTACTGCTGACTGTTCACACTGCCATAAAAAAAGAAGTTACAAAGCAAAGTCTGGGCATAAGAACTAAAAATGTAATTAAACAAAGCCACATAGTAAATCTGCTAATACAAGTTGTCATTTTCAGATTTAGAGCCCAGTCCAGGTACATTTTTTTTTTATGCATCGACACTGAGCAATTTCAGGCTAATAATTAGCATCCGGCACCCATTCATAATGCAAATCACCCCTGAGTGATGCAGTGTTCGGCTCAAGCCTTTTCAATCCTTTCTGCGTTTTATCCTTGCCAGTGACGCAGCCTCGCCATTGACATTGATGGATGGGACGCTGCTGAAACCAATATGAAGCTCAACGTCCTGTTCTGTAAACAATGTGTCAGTGTAGCTAACAACAGCTTTAACAGCCTCAAGTCTTTGTCCAAACTAGGTGAAATAATGTTGTTATGATTAGGGATGATATGGCCTCATACCTGGGGTTGCATTCAGTTTGATTTTGGTCCAATTTTCAGGATTCAATATTGAACAAAAACAATGTTCTGCCTGATTTTGATACCTAAGCCTAGAGCTCAACTTAACTTTACATAATGTGGTGTGAAAAGGGATTCTATCGCCTTCTTATTGATTGGTATCAGTATTGTCAGATACTCTATGATCTGATTGTTGATCCTTGAGGTGTAAAGACGAATTAAGTTTGGAAAAGTCGGGATAAATTGGGAATCACTAAGGATGTGGAGGAATGAGGAGTACAAAAGGTGACGGATAGAAAAACAGGACAGTTATGGATGTTTGATGGATGGAATGTGTCCTCAGTGCTAAGACAAAATTGTCCACGCTACATGCACTTGTACTGCAGTACTACTTCTACTTGACAGAAAAAAAAAACACCAACTATCTCAAGTGAAAACCTATGAAAAGTTATTTGCGTCATGAATAAACAATCCATAAGATGTATTAAAGCTACAGATAAAGTTCATGCAACACACACTCTCGTCTCTCGTGCAGGCCTCTCTGTTCTCCATCCTCTCGGTTTACCTTCAGAGATGGGGCAGGTCAGGACCTGAGTGCTGTATGAGCTGAGAGGAGCCACTCGGGCTGAGTGCTTCTTCATCCTCCACTGGAAAGACACACACTATGTCCCACGCTGGGAAGTGTGTATGCTAGTGTGTCTGCGTGGCTGGACTAAAAGATCAGCAGCTCCTCAGCCTAGCCTTAAGCATTCTCCTGACTCGTCCTTGTCTCCAATGGTCCAGTTGTTTCTTTCCGTTTGTCTTCTGCACCACTCCAGTGTTGACTCTTCTTTTCCAGCCCACCTCTTGCTGTCAGCCCTTCAGATGCTCTCTTCCTCTCTCTCTCCACCTCTCTCTGTCTTTCGGTGTCTCACTGGATGGAGACACAGCTCAGTGAAAGTGCAGCAAAGTGGAGACTACTGTTCCACTGTCATGCCATGATCCGACGCTTCCACCGTCTCCAAGGGAGACTGAGCTTCAAGTGTGTGCGGCATGGTGCAATCACTCCCCTCATCTCCTTCCGTCCTCCCCCTCCTCTTTTCTGTCTCACTGGCTGCTCTCCTCCTCGTCTTCTGCCCCACAAATCAGCAGCTTTGTTTGGAAGGTAACCAAGCAGCCCTGACTAATTATGCTGCGTTCGCAGGCCGCTGCCCCCTCCTCTGCTCCATCACTCTTTTCTTCCACTCTTACCTGACCAGACTCACCCCTTCCCTCCACATACTCTTGCCCTGTCTCCTCCACCCGCTCTCTGTTACTTTTTAAGTGAAGTGAGTTTCCTGCTGTTGCCTCTTCCGCAGGAGTAGATCTTGGAGAAATCCTCAGAGCCCGTCAAGTGATCTGTTGTGTATATACATATGACATTCCACCAGATGCACTGGAGGTGCACTGGAGCAGAGTTAGAGTTTTCACTCTAACATGGTTGGAAGACACCATCACATGTCTACATCACATATGTAAATCCTTCTTCTCTATTACAATGTAAGGAAAGAAGCAAAACAAATTCTGGTGGAGATGTATTCAAATCAGTTGCAAATACCTCAATTGTATACCTCTGTTTACAATGAAAAATACTGCTGCTGCTGCTGCTTCCTCTTGTTTTCATCCATCCAGCCAGACATGTTTGTCCATATTATTTTTACCAGGTAGCAGGGCCAGTAGTTTCCTCAACCACCACGCAAATCACACTACACCCTACCAGCTGCTCATTAACCTTCCTGCATGTGTTGACTGTCTGCCTCTGAGCAAAGAACCACCTCGACCCACAAAACCTTCAGGGATTCTTACAGTATGGTGCAGTGTGATTTAGGAAGAAAGGGAAGGAAACTCTTTGACGTTGTGACATTGTGGTACACAACCTCACACATCACAATGTGACTCTTTGCATTTAAACAATCACCAAAGAATACAGAGGGCAGGATGAGCAAGGTGTGGGGATGGTGCCATGCTCAATAACCTCACGGGGCAGCTAGTAGATTTGCCCCTGAAACCGTTTGGACCAGGAGCAAACTTTTTGACCTGCGGGCCACAATTTCTCCTAAAATTGGACACGGGGCCGAGTCAAGAGCAGAGAGATGGAGCGTTCGTGTAAGCTAAGATAAATGGCAAGTAAAAGTCATGCATCAAACCCAAAATACTCTATTTCTTATTGGCTTTTTTAATGCCATCTACTGGGAAAACGCAGGCATTGTAGGGAAAAGTCGGAAGTTTAATTATAATATAAATAATGTATTTAATTTGGACAGGGATGGCGGGCTGCATTAAAAGGCTCAATGGGCCGCATGTGGCCCCCGGGCCTTAGTTTGCCCACCCCTGGTTTGGACCCATTTCCACTAGGCCACCACTGCCCTAGTGGGGTGTAATTTGTGTATCTTCTGCTGCCATGGTCACATGGCAAACTGTCACAGTTCTTGTGATGCTTCTGTCTCTCCCCGCATTTCCTTTTTTCTTCCTCTGCTCCTATTGTAGTAGTTTTTCTTTCGTTATTATGTCTTTTCTTGATTCTTGTGACACTTTTTCCTACAACTTCTTCATTCTCTCCTCGTGATTTTCTGCTCGTTGTGCTGCTTCTTCCTCTTGTTCTTTTTTCATTACTTTTTCTTTTCCCTCTCTTGTTATCCCTCATCTTTTACCACCATGTTCCATCAACTTCTTTTTCTTGTTATGCTTCTTCTTCCGTGCTATGTTCTTCATTGAACGAAGTCAGTTTCAGTTACCGTGTCAGTTAACAGATGGCTGATTTTCTCCTTGCACAATGGTCCCATTTTTCTGAATGTGTTACAACTTTCCTGACTGAACTTTCTGTAAACACCGTTGGCCAGATTGTTAATGGAGCACTTTTTGCATTAAATATTTACACTGTGATTCTGCTGCTTTAATCCACCACAATATTTCTTTCACCATTGTTGCTGATTCAAGGGAAACCCAGTAGCTAATGGTGAGCTGAAGAGTGTCAGTCCGCCTTATACCAGTCATTCTTTAGAAGCGTTGTCTGGAGTTTCCATTTCAAGGAAAGCCCTTCTGCCATTCAATCTTCAATCTGTGGTTTTTCCACTCGGACCTTTAATAGATCTGCAGCAAAAAACTGGGCCCCTGTTTCAATGATATGTCAGTGTCAAGTGTATGTGTTTGGAGACGTGAGGCCTGGCAGTCTGTAATATAATCTTAATATAACCTGTGCAGTGCACTGTTCACTCTGAGTAAAATCAATATCAGCCAAGCCTCTTATAGAACAGCTACAGTACATCCTGGGAAAAGCAAAAACATTCAGACCTGCAGTAGGTCTCACCTGTACTAAAAAAAGACAACACAATTTTACTGTGGATAACTAGTCAAAATTGTAGATCAAAAAGTTCTAAGATAGATGTTATCATCACTATAATGAACAAGAGATACATTCATTCATCTTCATCTTATAACTTATCTATTATAGAGTCACAGGGGCAGCCTTCTCTACGACTGCCACCCAAATCACACTATGTGGTGTTCAGAGCACTGATGCTGTGGTTTGAATCCACCGGCTCTGGCAGCCGGTGGATTCAAACCTGAAGCCTTGCAGTTTGCAACTGCTGCCACCAGTCCAAGACTTTGGAATGTTTATATTGTTGTTAGTATCTTCCTCCTGATGGTTTAAATATCCAAAAGTTGTTGACTAGTTCCACGGCCTCTAGGGAGGAATATACAGAGACCTTTTAAGTTGGGCTTCTGTATGGGTTGTTGGGTTATGGGTTGTGTGCATTGTTGTTTTAATGTTGTTAGAGGCAGAGATTGCCTCCTTATTTACTGGCATATTTCGTATAAATAACTGAAAGTAAGTAAACTTTATTTTTTCATCTGCTACAGATGCTAGTCTGGAATATGGTCGTGGTTGACATGTGTAAACAGAGATGAACTGAGGGGATGTGGAGTCACTGAGACCAGCAGGGTTAAACTTAAAAATAGCTCAGCTGAGCAGTGCATCCAACAGAGGGACAGACACACAGTCAGGGAAGGGACAAAGAAACAGCCCAGTCAGCAGAGCCCTGGAGGCTAATCAGTATTGGATTAAGAGAAATACCTGAGACCTGACAGTGGTCACAGCTCAATCTCCAACAAGGTTTTAGACTAAGCTGTTTTAAAACATTGAAAACATTGCTTTTTATTAAAGTGATAGGCAACCACTTAAATGTTGGATATATATTTTTAAGGACCTTCCACCTACTTTACTCTAATACAGAATGGATTGATACTGTGTGTAGTCTACCTGGCACAGAGGTTCCCCAACTTTTCATTGAACAACAGAATATTTTCAGAAACATCAACTTTTAGTATGTACTTTCTTACTTTTATTCAGTATTCAATCTTATCTCAACTGTTTAGCATAAAAATATTGGCAATTTCTCTTCAGATCGGTCAAAAAAAAATCTGCCACCTTGCTGAGTGACTTGATGACAGGCACAAATTGCCAGGTCTACACTGAATGTTTTTCTACTCTGTAACAGAAGATGGGTTTGATAAGCTGACCAATGATCAAGACAAATACATTAAAAATAAAATGTAATTTTCTCTCTACCTTTTTTGAGACCACATAGCATGCATTGCTCTTATTTGCAAAAAACGGACACAGCTGACACCTGTGTATCATTATCATGTCTATCATTATTATGTTCTCTGTTGATTTTCTTTCTTAATTTTTATATCAATAAGATGACATTTCCACACTGTGAATTGCACAGACCAAGACTGAAATCAACCAAATAAGATAAAACATATTTTTAGGTGAAAACAGCAGCATTTCACGTTCATACGTCACAGTCAGCCTCTACCAAGACCAGTGTGACACAAATCAAAGCTCTCTGTTCCACACCGTAGCAACTGTTGGTCTCCTGTGCACAGTGATGCCTGTAACTCATCTCAGCTCTTCTTCATTTAGATCAACAAACATTTCTCAGTATATGAATCATATATTTCGTCAGTCGACTGAAAAAAGAAAACAAAAGAATGTATGTATGAAAGACCAGGGCTGCGGGCAGCTGTCAACAGGTCAACCTTTTAAACAAATACTTGCAGAGGGGGCATTATTATATATTATATATTAATAATATAATATTACATTATTATATGTCAAGTCGACAGAAAAGAATATGTAACATTTGGAAATGAGGACACCTAGTGGTGGATATTATGACATGACGTGAGAAACAGTTCTGCAGGGGACAGTGTCTGTATTTTGTTTATTTGTTAAAAATATGTGTTACCGTTGCATTTACCACTATGAGATCTTTTTTTGTCGCAAGCAGAAAATGCTCAATATTGAATTGAAAACACAACGTCTCAGGGATCTATGTGTGTATTTCATGTTAAGTTCATACAGGACATACTTACATTTTACTTTGTTTCATGGTGACAAGTCTTAAACTGCTTTAGATACATTTCATAACAAAAAAGAGACCTTGCTTCAGTTAGCTAAATGCTAACTGCAAGTTAATAGTGCCCAGTGGCTTCATGTCAGTCCCTACCATTACATTTGCTTTTTTGTTATCAATAAATATACTGTATTGTAAAAGTAGATATTAAATATGTTACGAAAAAAAAATGCTGGAAGAATGGTAATGGTAAACACAACACTGTACTTTGTGATACCGTCTCTACGTTTTTTGTAATTGACATTTGACGTGTTGTGACGCAGTGTTGACTCTGTTTGGTGCAATTGTTTTAGTGAACAAGGGAATATTTAGTCACACAGTGTTTTCTGACGTTTATTGACTGGAAATTATTGACGCTCCATTTATTGTTGTTGTTATAAAAATAAGCCACATGGGGGCAGTGTGGAGCTAATGATAGATTGCTAAATTGCTCCGCGTATAATTGTTTTTCTATTATGTAATGAAACTACACCAAGAGAAAACGTTTATTATAAAAACTGCCCATTTTAGCGAATGAAGTTCAGATCAAAATAATTTGTTTACCTAGTATACACTACCCTGTCCCTTAGAAGCCATAAAATGGGTGGGCCACGAAAAAATCAGAGGGGCCCAACCCCTAAGTATTATAGCCCAAGTTTGATCATGAACATCAGCCCTCTCATTGGATGGGGCGGGCGCAGGCCCACCCGTGGCTACACCTGTGCTGTCCCATGAGCAGACCCCAGTTCAGCACTTCTCCAGCTCCAACAGCCTGGAGAGGATATTACACAAACACTTGGAGGGGGTTTCTGCTCATTCCCAGGAGGTTGTCTGATTAACAGCACTCCAGCATCATTCCGGGCAAAGCTCACATCCCATTCCACTCTGGTTCAGCTATAAATAGCAAAGACTGAGCTGACATGGGAGCAGGATGGTCCAAAATAAGTACACAAATGTACAGGAATCTGAGGAGTGTTTGAAGATGAATGGTGAAGATTGAGTGTGCTGATAACAGCCACTATAGCTGGGCTGGGAATTGCAACCCTTGCTACAAATCAGTACCAGTGCTGTTCGACATTGTACATGAATCCAGGAATAAATTGAACAGGATAGCAACTGTATCATGTCATGCTCTTCCTTTATACTGTATATATTCTTAATTATCTTGTCTGCCGGGCTGTGCTGTTATCTCGCTGTGATGTCAGCTGTTTTACTCGGGGTATACCTGTCGCTCCTTCTGCACTGGAGCTACCCTGCGGAGCATGCCAGCCTTGTCGACAGCTATTTTCCCATTCAAAATAATACACAACAAATTATGATAATTGCCTTCTGGGAGCTGCTCAGCAAGCATTTGCTTCTCGCACAAACAGTTATCCGCTCCAGCAGGAGAGGTAGTTATTGGTCTAATATGCTGCTGTTCATGCCGGTGAATTTACTCCCTGATTTAAAGTCAATTTCAGTTTTTCTGTGGTGCACATATAGTATTTATGGGGATGATTTTGTGGGTGCAAACGGCTGCAGAAGTAGGGGCGACTTGTTTGCTTTCAATTTCTTTTGTACAAGTCAGGCAGTATGGATTCCATCAATATCCAAGCACAGATGTATTCAACAATCCCCTTCTGAAGCATCTCCATATCCAACACAGATGGCCAAAATATTAAACTGGCAACAGGATGTCACCAAATATATAATTACCCCAAAGGCTTAAGGAAGATCAGCCTTCTGCTCTATTTACATGCTCCTTTGTTTTTTTTTCTATGTTTTTTGTCACCCTTTGTGGAAAACAATGGAAGGACAGCTTGAAGGACATCCGATGATGCAAACTTAAGATTGTACATCCAGACATGAATTATGTCTAGAAATAAACTCTTGTAAATGTGACATTGAGCAGACAGATACACATTTTGTAGAAGAACATAGGGCAACAGGTGGCAGGTTATTTCAGAGAAATTTGTAAAAAAGAAAAAAAAATCTTTCAGATCAAATAAGCCGCCCACTTGCAGATGGTTTTTGAGGTAGGGTGCACAATCCACACCTGCTCCTCAGCCTGATAAATCTCATCACCTGCAGCAGCGCAGCTTTCTTATTCTCTGCCTCCATAGTGGAGATACATGGGACATTTGACAATGAAATTTTATTTTCTACTTTGATAACTGACTAAGACTTTGTTTAGAATATTATTATATTTTCTCTTTTCTTTAACTCTCTTTGAATACATAAAGAACTCTATATCTGTCCGTGTGTAAATACCTATAAACACATAAAATATATTTCTAAACATATAAATACTATATATAAATGCGTATTCCTAATATATATAATATATGATTTTACATATACATGTTATATACATATAGATATATTTATCTATTTCTCTATCACAAAGGTGCAACTAACCCAGATTAAGTTACATTTGAGAAACTATTTCTTATTTAAACAGTACTGTTTATTTTCTAATTAAATGGTCAAATGGTCACAGTCAGTTTTTTTATCACATACTATGTCATTAGTGCATATGTTTAAAGACTTTAATACATTTTTACTGCATGTTTATATGCGGTCCTTGTAAACTGATTCATTTGCTATTCAGCTTCACTAAATTTCTTATCTTGCATAATTGTGTCCGTATAAAATGGCCTTCAAGATTGGAGATTTTAAAATGTTAAAACATCAAGACTATTAGATTTCTATTTTGAAACTTTCCTTTTTAAACTGAAAGTCTAAAACGGCATTCATGAGCAGTCTGCTGCAGCTGCCTCCATTAAAAGGCTCATGCTAATGAGAGTGGAAGTCATTTCCTTTTTCATTGCCTCCATCTAAAACACCCACAAAAAAAGATTCAACTGGAACAACTACTGGATAAAGCCGTGACTGGTTATTTTTCTGCAAAATAACTTTTCTATTGAGAGAAGCATAGAGTTGCAGACTACATGGTGAGTAGATATGGTGAAGAATGTAATAACTCAGCAGCTGCTGCTTATCTATACACAGGAGTGACAAAACACAAACATGTTTCTTCACTACTAAAAACATAAAGAGACCCACAGTGATCAAACTCAGGGTCTGAGACTGGAGACGAAGCCCGTTCAGTTTGATGCAAATCCAATTACAAGTAAAGATGAGACGGCTGTACACCAAATCACGCACCTCTTTGGATAGGAAATTTAACTACCAAGAGGTGGACTTAGACTTGAAACATTCAGGGACCAGAAGATTATTACAATCACTGGAGAAAAGGTGTATGCAGTCATATAAAGATCACTGACCCAAGAGCAGCTGTGGTCACAGTCTGAGAAGTATGAGTTACAACTGACTTTCACACAGACAGCACCAGAGGACCAGGTGTCTACTGGTGGCACCTGTGGTTACAGCAGGACATAGTACAGCGTGATTGGCCAGAGAATTAGGGAACATGTGAATTTTGTCCTTGGCTCCTTGTTCTCACCACAGATGACAGCAGATTTATATTGAGCCCTCAAGACAAACGTGACAGTCTGCAGATGATCTAGTGAACATGGTGCAGTGTCCAGCATCATCTGCTGGTTCGCAATCCAAGTCCAATGTCTAGGGTCCAAAGCGTGCGAGTAGAAAAGAAAGTTTGGGCAAACAGAAGCTTGTTTTGGTTAATATTATTAGACTACCAACCAACCAATCAACCAACCAACCAACCAACCAACCAACTCCCTGCGTTTTGACTTGCACCTTAGTATGACATTCTATGGTTTGACCCAAAGATTCCATCCTAATTACCACATTGCTGCAATCCCTAAATTTCATCCAAAACCGTGTACCAGAAGGACTGACACTAATGAGTTATGCACTACAACAACTGAACAACTGAGGAGAAGAACAGCAGGGACATAAAAGACCTGGACCAGGACGTCTAACATTCCTAACTAATAAGCTTTGGACCATGGCCCTGGAAGATAACCGAGCGGAAACCAGTGATCACCTGGTGGTCATTCTTCATTGTTCCTCCTTGCACAATAAAGCACTTTTTCTGATGATTCTCGTGCTTCTGTTGCTTGGTCTGCACTTCTTTGTGAAACAGCCAACCTCTTGGAAGCTCCTGCATGCCGTACAGCTTGTCACAATACAGCAAAGCATGCAATGCTTTGGGTTGATTCACAACAATGGAGCTAAGGGATTGCTTGTTGCAGGTAGCTCCTAATAGATAGATAGATAAATAGAACTTTATTAATCCCTTGGGAGTAATAAGTAATGATACCAGTGGTTGAAGGAACACTGGAGGAAAAGAGGAAAAGGAAAAATAAAAAGATTGAGGTTTAGGTTTTTAAGTCACACCTCGGATGTGGAAAGGAACAGTTCCTGCAGGGTTAGTGATCTCTGTTGTTAAGGTAGGAAATGAGGTTTAAGATGAGAAGATTGGCTTTTAATGTTGTTCCAACAAACCAAGATCACATTGTTTGACCAATCACCAAGTGTTCAATAACAAACTGGAACCAAGCTTTAAGTCGGAAGTGGGGACTTGGCTACAGGTTTGAATCCACCAGCTGCCACTGAGGTGTTCTGAGCATAGTATTGGAAATGAATGATGATCTGGAGAGAACTTGCCCTGACTCTGATCAACATCCGTTTAAAAAACTTCAGTTCTCTTAATATCTTTTACTGTAGCAATGCTGCACAAAATTGAAATAGCATTTTCCCACAGCGAGCAGAGAATCAATCCTGTTCTGCAAAAACTGCTTTATTAAAATAAAGCCATTTGTGAAAAACCAAAGATTTATAGTCTCTGTGCACAGGGCATTGTAAAGGTTACTCTGCGCCTATTATCTTCCTCCTGGCAGTGGACACAGTCAAACACCAGTCCAGGGCAAGAATTCAAAAAAACATCCGCAAACAAAGTGCATCATCAGCTCTCTCTCCCTCTCTTTGTCTCTCTCTCTCTCTCTCTCTCCCTGTCCCTCTCTCTTTCTCTCTTTCTTGCTATCTGTCGTAGTGTCAGCAGATTTCAGTCTGTTACTCTACCATTCAAGTACACATCTCCAAAGAGAAATATAAAACAAGTTTTAAGTGATCAACAGTCTCCATACCTCAGGCTAGACATTTACAGATGTATTTGACTGGCTGTTTGTAAAATAACTGTTCACTAACACGACTGACTGTTTGATGGACACCATTAAGTCATGTTTAAAAATGTATTTCAATTTGAATTGAAATATGCTGCCTCACCGTGCTGTTAAATATTGATAAATGTATTTACTTTCTTTCTTTCTATATGTGAATGTGTGCACAAAATATGACAGCTCTATTACGCCACTAGTGTAGATAAAAATCATATGATGGGGCAAAGCTGATTTGTCTAAATCTGGAAGTGAGGATGACCACCATCCTCTGATACTTTGACAGTATTTTTCTCTCTTTTCAATTTCTTTAGCAAGACATGTCTGGATGGAACTGTTTACCAGAGCCATACAGACCCAGCGCTGACAGTAATGAAACTCAAAGGATGCCTGCTACCATCAGACTGTGGACAAGGTGGAAGGTGGACGGGAGACAGAACCAGCTGACAGACACTTTTTGTGTTTTGAGTGCTGTATATATTTGAGTTTGGAACATTTTTAATATCAAAGCCATTAGGATTCAAATAAATAAATTAAAAGTAACAATCTTAGAAAGTTTTGGCCAGAGCGTACGGCCACAGAGTTCATTAAATGCTCAGTGCCATATTGTGTAAGTAGCACAGTGCTGCCTCCTGACGCCTATAATGTTTTACTCACTTACAGGATTTTACTACTCTAAAGCACAACTTTAAATTAGAGTATTCAACTAATGATGCCATTATACCTACTGAGCAGGAGTATCTGTGTGGGTGTTTCTTGTTACGGTAGAGTATTATTTATTTGAAAGGACATTCACGCTGAGGTTAAAGAGTTAAGTTGGGCAACTGGACATTCAGTTTTTTTTAGAAAACATTTCACCTCTCATCCAAGAGGCTTCTTCAGTTCTAACTATCAGTGGGAAGTAACAGAAGCTATATCCCAGGAGTGAGGAGGAAGGGGTGTTCCAGGTCCCTCATGTTGGGTGGACCTGTGGTACCAGTCATTCATACTGTATTTGGAGTTAGGACAAAAACTGGTCAGTTAAGAGTAGAGTGGATAAGGGGATAGGTGAGGCATGGGCAAGATTTTTGACTTTGCGAGCAACACTGAATGCTTAAATTTGACATTGAGGCCACATAAGGACGTACTCTGTCCAAGACAAATAACTTGTAAAGGTTAGTCATATGTGCAAAAATAGTACTTTTAGCCATTTGTATAGCATCAATATACAGGAATATCAGGGTATTGCAGGAAAAAGGCAGAACTATAATGATAATAGAAACTGATGAAATAGCTTGAAAGGGCAGTGGAGGCCTAACTGGACCTGGGTCCAGAAGGCTTCAGGTTTGAATCAGCCAGTTACTATAGGTTTCCACTGACGTGCTCTGAGCATTGCACCATCCCAAACCACACAACTTTCAGTGGGCTCACCACCCACAGGAAGGCTCACAGTATGGTGTAGTGTGATTTGGGAGTGAGTTGTGGAGACTGCTGCCCCTGAGACCTGGTAATGGACAAGAGGATGAAAATAAATTACAAGAATAATGAATTCATGAATGGAAAATGAATGGGCCACATCTGGTCCCTGGGACCATAGGTTGACCAAGCCTGGGCCGGGTGATGCATAATGATCTATTACGATTTATTTGAAATGCTTAAAAAACAAGAAGAGTGTGCGATTGTTTTGTAAAGCGGTTTATGGATCAATTATGTCTATGTAACTCTCTCTGTGCGTAGGTGCATGCACGTGCGTGTTTACGTGCGTGTTGTCACTAAGATTGATGGGCCAGCACATCGGCCAGCCCCCCGGGTAATAGTGAACGTGATTGTGACAATCTGCAGCTCCATATAAAGCAATCATTAAAACAAGTCACCGCTGGTTTTAAAATGATGTGATATAAAATAAAATGTAAGTAACAAAATGCAAGTATTGTTTACTCTATGGAAATATATAATAAATCTGTGCCGTTCTACGACTCACACCTGTCAGAAAAACTGCCGCATCCACTAATCTAATCTAATCTAATCCCACCATCAGTCTACTTTGTTCACGCATCTTCTCATTTCTTCATTTCTCCGTCTTTCACTCACTTCTGTGACTGGAGTATCCAGGGTTGTAGCCGTAGTACCCCGTGATCCTCAGGATCCGGTCCTCGATGTCGTGCAACCCGTTGGCTGTGACTTTGGAGCCGCTCTCCGTAAAGGCGGTGCACCTGCCTCCGCTCGGTGTCGCCTTTCCTGGTAAGTGCGTGCTGTTGAGGGCATCCAACGTGGTGGAAGACTGCTCTGCGCTGCTCTCCAGCACCACTATACCGCTGCTGTCGGTGCTCATCATTGCAGCGGGAAGAGACGGTGATGAGCCCTGATCACCATAGGACAGGGACCCGGGGCTACATCCACGCTCAGCATCCAAGTCCACACACACGCATTCCTCCAGTGAGGCTCCCGATCACACAGCAAGGTTATTACCAAACTCCTGGAGCCTGAGACGCAGCAAACACTAGGGGGCGTGTCACTACTTCGCCTCTCACGCACGGGTCTTGTACCTGAATTTAATTATACTGAAATGTATTTGATTTTTTTTCATGCTGCGGCAGAAGAGAAAAACAAGCCCTTGTCGTGGTTTCCAGGATAGTAATTTAGACAATGTGCTTTGTGTAGGAACCAGGCAACAATGTATGGTGCTGTTTAGCTGGCATTACTTGAATCAATATTCTAATGTTTTACCGCATTGTGTTAATTGAACACTATAAACTGTAAAGAGCAGAATTTCAAATGTACTCACCCTTTAACTTTTTATTGATTTTGTTGTATTTTATTGTAATATACAGGTGGTTAATGAAATTATGACTTTAAATACACAGTTATTTGCTTTTTATGTAATTAATAAATCCATACTTCGCTTCCAGTGGGCTCACTATCGCCTCATAGTATGGTGCAGTGTGTGGAGGCTGTGGGATTAATATGAATAAATAAATGAATGAAAACTTGGTTTATTGATTATGAAACAATAGTCCCATTCTCTTGGGATTGGGAATAAATTACCTTCACATTGCTCGCCTGATATATTTAGGTGGAGTTCGTGTCTCTCGACCACAGATCGAGACAAATATGAACAGGCACCGAAAGGGCACCTTACGATCTTGGTGAATTTGGCAAAGTTGACGAGATAAACCGGGAATAAGATGGTGTTTTCAGGTAAGACACTATAGTGCAAACCCTATTAAATGTAGAGAGTCGAATGTTTACGTAACTGTGGATTTAAATTGTAACGTAAGCCAAATAAAAGGTGCTTGTTGAGATAATTTACGCGAATCGACATTTACCGAGCTATCACGGCTAATGTCGCTAATATACCTTGCATAAAAATACTGTCATACCGTGTGAATGGGCACTTAAATATCGAAAGAAACACAACCAGAGTTTTTCTCACATTGAATTATCGTCTCTGGTCCTGTGTTGATCTATTATGTGCATTTATATTCTATATTTCGTATTATTAAGTAATTCGTATTATTAATTAAAGGTTTTCGTAATCTTATTGGGGGTATGGCCAATGTCCTTTCCCAAATATACGTAATGTGTGTGTGTATATATATAGAATTGCATATCAGGTTTTTCATTGTTGAATTTAATGGCTTCTTTAAATGACCTATGTCTTCTTGAGCTTTCTAACTTTATGATGTTTATTAAGTTCAGTTTTTTCAACTCTGCATACCAAATAAAGTCGCCCATCATTCGAAAAAAAAAAGTTCTATTCAAAATAAAATCCTAAACAATCAACCACTGGTTGAAGGAAGCTGCACATAACTGGATCACTAAGCTTTCCATTGCTTAGAAGAAGAAACAGATAAGTGGCCTCCAGATCCAATAACTCATGAAGCAGTGAATCAGTCTCCTTCGGATACACCTCTTTCCAAGTCCACAACTCTCTGTGTTAAATCGATTTTTAGTGTGTGGAGAATTTGCGCCCCCGTTGGCATCACTGCGCAGACACATTCTGGGGTTTAAAATGCCCTTGGATGCCAGAAGTGCCCCCACCCCCTCTCTCTTACTTACTAAACCAATCTCCACCTCGTATTCCTTTGTTTGCACTCCAAAAGCACTTATCTCTCACATACGTTTCGGGGAGTTCTTTGAGGCTCCAACAATAAGATGTTGTTGGCCAAGAGGAAAGTTTCCTCACGCCTTCTGAGAGTTGCTCATTTATTATTGGACAGTTTCTCTCGAGTGTGCTCAGCTACTGTCCAAAAAAAAGACTTTCTTCAATCTCATGCCTTTGATGTGGAGCCTCACAATACTACGCAGTTAATGGCAACACAAAATATAAACAAACACATTTAAGGATTATGTGTTGCTTTCTTTCTTGTGTGTCCAGGGTTCTAATCCGAGCTATCATTCCTAATGGATGCCAATGCATAAAAAAGAAACTTGCCCTCTGGAAGTTGTGTTTAAAATTCACACTAAAAAAGCTTTTATGCAAATGTACTGCCGTCAGAGACAGTTCTGAAATTTACATTTCAAATGTCCACAGTGTCCTGCATTTGTCTTGTGTCATTGCAGGTACATATTCTATTCTTGAGGGCATCACGGCCTTTTAATTAATGAACCTCTCATACCTGTGACATCTTCTTTTATTGTCTGTCACCAACAAAGGATGGAATAATACTGTCATCAGCCTCAGACAAGATAATAGTAAAACATTCACATTTCATTTCAGATGACTCTCTTTCTTTGTGTATCCTTCATCCACTCTAATTTTCAGAGTTAATGAACAGGGCAAGATCTTGAAATTATATTTCTCCTCTTCATCCATTTCTGAAATATTTATTTTTAATTTCCTGCTTGTTTGGTATACATTTTAAGACACTTTTCTCTACATTTGTCTGTATAGATCAAGTTACTTGTTATCAATCAATCAATCTTATTATCATTTTTATCATTTACTATCATCATTTATGTAGATTAGATTAGGATTAAACAAATTAAGACAAAATTAAAAACCAGTTACTGTAATATCCGGACTGTAAGCCGCATGTGCCACATTCTTTTTGCACTTTCCATGATGAGGGTCAGTTTATGCTAATTTTATTCATGTACAAAGCGTGTTACCGTACGTTATACTTCTTCTTCTTCTGTGGTGTTTATTGGCGGTTGTGACTTGCGTCTTGCTCGACACCACCTGTCTCACTCTTACCCTTTCTGCTCAAGCAGTTACAAAAAGTGCATACATTAGCTGCAACTCTGCATTAGCCGCAGGGTTGAAATTGTGTGACAAAAGTTGCGGCTTACAGTCCGGAAATTATGGTATTTCTAAATTGATCACTCTGAGCAACCATTTTGGTAACAGAAAAAAATCTCCAGCAGAACCATATTTAGTTTCATTCTGTGTCAGCAAAAAGAGCTGGACATGATTGAAAATGAAATGAAACTATTGATAGATTGAAATATTGCCGTTATATCCAACAGCACTGTATTTTATTCCAAATAACATGCTGACATTTATTATTGTCCTTTTATTTTTCCTCTAATGATTGCAAAAATTGATTTACATAGTCTTTTACCTTTATTGTCACGCCACTGTATTTCACAATATATAGAAAATGCGTGTTCTGCTTATGGGAGGGGCAGCTCTGGTGGTGATAGATATTCAGAGATAAAACATAATCCTTTGCCAAAGTAGAATGAAAGGACAACCTGAAGAGACAATATGTCCCATTTGACTGCATCCCAGGCTGAACCCAGAGCTGCAGCGCCTCCAACAGAGGATCATAAAGTCACCTTAGAGATCAGTGACCAACGACTCCACAGCCACCTGGTGTATAAATATTCAATGTGCACTAAAGATAACTTGTATCATGCAGCAAGCTGAGGGAAAGAGAGCTGTTGAGCAAAGGAATGGACTTAGACCTTAGAACATAGTATGTAGTCCTGTATGTCATGGCTACCTGTAAAAGGTCACGTTTGAAATGCTGGTAAATATTACATCACTATGATCAAGAGTGTAGTGACAAAGAGAAAAATATTAAGCAAGCATATTAAGTAATGAATATGGACAGTAAGATCAAACTTTTAACCAATAACCTTAAATCCGTAATGAGAGAAAAACAAAAACAGTTCTACAATATCACTAAGCTTCCTAATGTAGAACCAGAGATTTGACTTTCCCTGTACATCTTCTGTGTCTGTGCAGAATATCATATCGTCCTTTGAAGTCTGATCTGACCTTTTGTCTTTGTCTGATGCAGAGAAAACACTGTCGCCTACTAAGAAGGCTCAGTTCTTACAGAAGACTGAGTAGCCTATAGGATCTCTCAGTGGCTGCTCCTCTCGCTTCTGCAACAAAAGTTAATTTGCCTTCGCCATCAGCTCACTCTCTTTAAGGATGACAGTCCGCATATAAATAAAATATATTATGGCCAAACTCCGTATATAAAAATAGACAATCCTCGCAGCGTACAGTACAGCTACTCCAGCATGTCAATTCTCTGTAGCTAATGGTCCCCGCCGCTTTGAACATTGTTTTTTTATGGAGTAAAAAATAATAATGGAGTAATAGAGTATGTAAAGAACGCACCACCTTCCACTTGTGCTTGACCAGGGGGGCCTGAAGATCACGGGTATTTAATTAAAACAGAAATTTGCACATAAAAGTAAATTGGTGTTACGTAAACATTTTGACCTTGGTGAAGGTCAATAGTTCTAGATGTGACAGGGTAATGTACTAACGGATGACTTACCGACAGAGGGGTGAGGCTGCAGCTACGTCAGTGAGGTTGTGACTGAAAGGGAAATGAAAATGTATGTACTGTCGTCTTAAACACATGACCGCTACTTAAGAAGTCACTTAGCCTTTGACCTTGACTGTTATTTTTATAGATCAATCAATAGGCAATCCAAATGAGCAGTGCTGCGGCTCTCCATCCCATTAACAGGATATTGCAGTAGTAGTCAAAGGCATTTGGAACACTTAAGCATTTTTATTAGATGTATTAAGACATATTTGGACTAGGTTTTAGATGCACTCCATGGGTTTTGTTAGAGGGACGCAGGTGTATGTATAGGTCTGCTGTAGCCTTAAGCTATGACATATTCACCGGTGAGTTAGTGGAATAGCTGACAAGCAAGAATCTGATCTTGTCTCCTTAGATGTGCATCCAGAGAATTTCGGCTGTGTTCATTTCTAAACTTTAGTAATCATGTCTCGTTATTTAAACACAAAGTTAACATACAGTCTCCTCCAAAGGTATTGCCTATGCCTGTTACTCCGTTTGTAATATTTTGTGTTTGTACTTTTACGTCATCAATTATTGTGAATGATATTGACTTTTAGAAAATGATAAACCTGTACCAATTCTGCTCTATTCAGTTTGTTGAATAGTCACAAAGTATTCTTGTAATTTTACAACGCAGATATGGGACGGTTTGTCTGCGAGATAGTGAGTCTCACTTCTGGAATATGTGTGGAAACAGCTAAAGATTTATGTCCCCTGTGGGTAACAAAGTTAAATCCCATCTACACAGCTTTTCTGTATTCTGTCCTGCCCTGCTGCAGTCAGAGTGATGGATTAGAAGGCTAGGGGAGTGGGGGTTAAGGCCCACAGGCTGGACGACACAAGCAGGGACAGGGCATTTAGTCTGACTGAGCAAATGAAATAGTGAGTGATGTTAACATTAAATTAAGCTTCGGGTCTGTCTCACTTGAGCCTGCTCTGAATTTAGATTTCATTTCTCAGTGATTACTAACACAAATTGTAGCCCAGCAAGTTGGTTCAAAGGACATTTGGGTCTACATACAGTATGTGTGCTTGAGAGCTTACGACTTTTTGCCTTTCAAATCAGAGCTATGTATAAGGAGAAGATGACTCTACTGCTGGCCACTTTCAAAGAATATGAAATATTAGCAAAAACAAGACATATTATTAGTTTATTTCTTATTGAAATATAAATTATTAAATGTGTGCAAGATAAGACTTGTTTCTGTGTTGGTGAACTATCAGGTCAATCAATTATTTGTTACTTTCTCTTACTCTAGGAGTTCCACTCTGTGTACCTATCTTTACCTCCTGTTATTCTCTTGATTGTTATTATTTATCCTTCCCCAGCTGTGTACCCTTATCACTATATAAACCCATCTTCTCTTCTTCTCAGCCAGTTTATTTCTCAGACTGAACGGAAGCAACAGCTTTTCGGCTTCACCCCTGTAGTCCTGAACCTGCTTCTTCTTCCTTTTAGTAAGCTTGCTGTTTTTGTAGTACTTTGTGATACTTCCTTATTTAAAAAGAAAATCCAGTGTCTGAACCATCATTCCTCTCTGGCACTAAGCCTTAAGTTACAAAACTAATAAAATTTACAAAACTAATAAAAAGTTGGAGAAATCTGCTTAGCAGAGCTGCAAAGAGACCTTTTAGCTGCTAGTATTTCTGCACTTATTTGCTTATGCCGCATTCTACCTCCCTGGGATCATAGAGTTTTGTCACTAGGGATCTTAAGAGTGGGGAATCTGAGAATTTCAGGACAACAAAGTTCAGCAGAAATAAAACTTTGGCGACAGCAGAATAAGATTCTTTTAAGTCTACCTCAGAAACATCCTTTTCCTTCTTTATGTTAAAGTCCTTACTGTTCGTTATTGCACAACAGAAACAAATGTTTATTATCTTTTATAAATATATAAGTTCATCTTCTTTTTTTAACAGTCAGGAAATACTCCCCGCCCTTTGGATATCGTTAAGTACAACCTAATAGATATTGGTCAAGGAAGTTGATGGCTAAGGGTCTGCGCTGATAATCGAAATGTGCTGACACTAGGTATTCAAGGTTGAGGTGGATATTGACGGGCAGAGCTTTGCTGTAGACGTTTTAAAGCATTTCCAATGCTTTAAAACGTCTACAGACTGTGTGCTCTGTTTAATTCGAGGGGAAGAATTCAGAACAATGTTATTATATTTAAAGTCCTCTCCTGCAGATGTGAGACACAGATGACTGCTTAGAGACTCTAAACCTAAATTGCTTTAAATCATGATCTCTCAGCAGCACCAGCCATATGATGAGTCCACTTTCATTCTACTGCCCAGTTCCCCCCCTCCCCAACCCCTTTTTTATTCCTCTCACAGTCTCATTTCTGGGAATCTTTGAAGTGAGAAAGTGTTGATCCAAATAGTGAAAACCCTCCATGAGAGAATATCTTTGTATATATTTTTAGGAATGACTCTGGCACTTTACGGTGTTTCTCTATTTCACACTTGTTAGTGGTCTCTCAAACCGGATGCAACTGTTTCTATTATGTCATATTTATTTTTCAATTGAATATTTTTTCAGAATTTTTTATTTTTCTGTTAGATGAGACCTTTCTAACGTGAAGTCTGTTCAAAGATGAACAAAACAGAACTTCAGGATTACCCTGATGCACTGAACCGAATTAAGCGGTTATATTCAAGTCCTTTACTGGTAATAAAGGTAAACATAGCTACACTGCTGGGAAGTTCTTATTATCTTAGCATATTTTACAGCATTTTTTTTCTCTTTTTGCTCGTAAATTATGTCTAAAAGTCACAAAGGAAAGACATTTGTTGTCCTTAGATTGTATGGCGTGATACAATTCAATTTTTTGATGCTAGCAGTTTTGTTGTTTGTGATGTGTAGTTTGATTTGCATGGCTGTCTTCATACTTTCATCTAGACCTTCTTTGGTCTTAATAATATGTAATTCATACATAATTAATATGTATGAAGGTGCAGGTCAAACTCAGGCTCGCTGTCTTTGTCTTTCTCACATTGTTACCGCCTTGGTAGAGCAGACAATCATTGCACGCCTAAGGAGTTTTCTAAATCAGGAAATGACCCTCAGCACCTGCACTGCAGCAGGCAGTGGACCAGTGAGACTGAGTGTAGTAGTTGGTCCATTGATTTAGTCATTTGTTTCTTCCATGAATAGCATTTCATTAACACTACCCTCACTACGTGTGTCACTGAGAGCCGTAATCTAACATTAGTTAGCATATTGTATAAACTTTTTTCCATCATTTTATTAAATGTAAAACATGCTTTGATTAAAAAAAAACTCCAAACATACCCCCATCTCTCTGTTTATTCAACATTTGCAGCTCAACATCAGTGCTATTAAAAATGCAGGTGAGCTAAATGCAGCCATTACACTGTGTCATCACATTAGCTTTAATGATTTATAGCTGAAAAATTTTTCTTTCTTCTCTTGTCACGTGGCCATTTATGGGAATCCTCTTTTGACTGTTCAACACCGGCATAAAATATGTATGTTTTTGTTCATGTTGGTTGTGTTCTGTCCCATTGCAAACCATGTATCCAGATTAACATCAACAAAGGTTTCTTGATGTCGTTTTGTTGAAATTTACACCAAAACATCAAGTCAGCAAATCCATCCAAATAAATCATCTTTCTTTACTGATATTTAAGCACATTATTTTGCAACTTGTGTTGAATAAAGTGTTAAAGCATTGGCATGATTTCTTTTCAATCAAACAGAAATGTAAAGAGGTTCCAACACCCCATGACTGCCCACATGTCATGGCAGATTCACCCCCCCACAACGACAGGGTATTTTTGTCAGAGTTGGCAGAGGTTACAATTTTAGTGTTGCTGCTATATTTATCCTTCCCTCCTATTACAATCCATTTCGTTGTTTACCAGCTTTTTTTTACAGCTGCTCCCAGAGTGCCACCCTCTGGTCAACCTGCTAATCTCAGTAAACATTCTCAGAGAGTACAGAAAATAGCAGCAAGCAAACTACAGTGTCTGGAAGAGGATATAACAATGTTAAAGGCTTGGTTTATGAGTATTCAGGTCGCTGAGAAGAAGAGAAACATGTCTCCTTTTTTCCACTCCTTTTATAATTTGAATAAAAGAAGTCTCTGCTCAGCAGGAGATAAATATCAAAGGATTTTGCTGCCACACTTCCTCTAAACTGCATTAATTTGCACCTATATGATGTATTAATTATTGAGTTGCATGTGCGTATGCATTTGCATATGTTACTGTACAACGCAATATTCAATATAATGCCATATACTATATAATTATGTTAGATTATGTAATACTTTTCCAAAGATGCACATTGACTCACTGTATTGAGTTATTAATATAAATGTAATTAATTGAATTTAAGTTGTGCACTGATAAGTTCAAAACGGAATAATTACAAGAAATCACCGACCGTTTAAGGAGGTACTGAAAACAAGCACACAAAATATTGCAATTTTAGAAAACATTTGTAGCAAACATGATTAAAATATTAATTTAAATTGACAATTAAACGGCTAGGCTGAATAAATAAATAAAAAAAAAACTCAATGATTTTGAAATGTGTGTGGGTTACGAACTGCTTGGATAGCATTTTTTAATGTATGTTCCACCTTTAGCCTCTAGAGGGACTCAAGGCATTTAGTCCCTCCTGTGAAAACAAGCTCTTTGTATTTATTTTGCTCTCTCACTTATTGAAACTAGATAATCACAGATGTTGCTGCTACTTATCTAATTAGAAAACCCCTGAGACAGTTAGGGATGTTACCCTTTTTTATCAATACACAGAAGATGAAAAAACAAACGTAAAGATCTTCAGTCTTGCTCTCAGTCTCTCTTTTTTCTGTTTGATAGCCATCTGCTGCAAATTGTGAAAGAGTATTTAATTATTTTCCCTGTGGCCACCGTGGCATTGATGAATGAAAACAGATATTTTCAAGAACTGAACAGTTAAAACGAAACAATAAAATGAATAATGCTTTCCCACGGTATACTTGATGATCTAGGACAGTGGTCCCCAACCACTGGGCCGGGGACCGTTACCAGCCCGTGGGTAAATTGGTGCCAGGCCGCAGAAAAATAATGTTTCCTTTTGGCCCCATTCCTTAAACATGATCCATACCCATATCACCAAAAGAACTGAACAATAGAATGGCTATGATTCCATTATCAACAATGCATACGATACTATATTTGATTAGAAAATATTTTCTCAGTGAAGACAACATAAATTCAAAATGACTCAGAATCATTGATACAAGATTCTAACTATTGATACTGGACTGTAGCAGAAAGTTACAGGCTGGGTGAACGTGAGAAATCCTTGTTGTGCCCATGTACAGTTAATTTGACCAGTCTGTGGCACAAAAAAAGGTTAGGGAACACTGATCTAAGATGCTATGCTACAGTGACTGGGATTCACTAATGTAATTGGTAGAGAATAGAGGATTGGTGATATGTTATGAAACAATTAGGGTATTAATAGTTTTGCATTAAACATAACACGATAAATTCATTGTCTGTAGCTAATAGATGCAATTGACATTCTATGTAAACGTAAGCATTACACTGTATGAAAGCGAAAGTAACTTTTGTTTTCTGACTCCAGAGTGACATGAGGTACAATCCTGCTGCTCATGTCATACGTCTCCACAAACACACAACTGGTTTTGGTCTCAGCAGCATAAAGATGTCCAGAAGTGTTTCTCACCGTCATCCTGTATTACATCAATGGTGAGAATGAACTGTAATAAGACTTCCTCTTGTTTGCCAGAAGCTATTTTACCACATGGAATACCATTTTTTATTATGTGAGAAGATTGCAACTGTTCAAAACAGAGCATTTCTCAACAGCTTTCTGGGAACTGAGCTCAGGAGTGATTTTAGAAGTATTAAACATTGCCAGAGCTTCCACTTCAAAACAAAGATTGAACTGAACATTTGTTTAGTTAGTCACTCATATACAGTTTGTTTACAGGTGTTCTTTTATCTAGAGTACCTTCAAAATGATCAGTGTTGCTTCTGATGTATGATGTTGAATGTCACTGGTGCAGTTTGTATACATTTATGTAGCTACGGTTGAGGCCACTTTTTGTGTCATTATCTGACTCTTCCGTGCATAAAATGTTATTGACATCTAGTCCTGTGGTCCCCAGCCACTGGGCCATGGGTGAATTGGTGTCGTGCCGCAGAGAAATAATGTATAATTTTGGTTCCATCTGGCTACTACTTCCACTTGATCCATACCCATATCAACAAAGGAACTTAATAGAATGGCTAGGATTTCATCATCAATAATGCAATTATATTTGATTAGGAAGTGAAGACAACAACAATAAACTCAAAATGACGCAGAGTCATTGATAGAAGATTCTAACTTTTTATACCGGTCTGGTAGGTGATAATTATGGGCTGTGTGCACTTCAGAAATCCTTGTTGTGCCCATGCACAGTTAATTCCGGTAAGAAGATTTTATAAGTAGGAAAATATTCCAGAACACTGGAAATTTAATTTCATTAAGGGGTATTTATCTCTCGCAATGTCAATGTAAATTGTAATTTACAATGCAGTCAATGTAAATAGTACGATACATTTAACTGGTCCTTGGGGAAAAAAGCTTGTGGAAGACTGATCTAGGCCACACATCATAAAAAAGTCAGCATGTTAGTACAGTAACACGTTTTTAAGCCACCTAGAACAAGAGAATTTAATAATTGTTTTCCCAGCCTCTTTCGCAGAGATAAATGAAGATATATTAGTTGTAGTACATTTCATTCAACTACATCTGCTTATCTCTTGTTGAGTTGCATGGGCAGCAGTCTCCCTGACGGTGCTGTACTGTGAGAACCTCTGCATCCTTAACTCTTAGGTCACCACTGCTGACTAAATTAAAGAATTAATTAACTTAAACGTCACTTGTGTTTTGTTAGATATTATCTGGTGATACAGGAGAAACAATTAATAAGAGTTCCACTATGTGGCAGTAGATCCCAACAATATTGAAAGAGAGTGTAAGAAAGCTGTTGAGAAGTCTGTGGTTTTTGTCCAATTCATCTCAGTGTTTTTAACTAATTAGGCCCAATTCTGTATGGCACAACTGGCCTAGGAATGATTCTTAGATATTAACCAAAATATTAGAAAATTATCTTTCCACCAAAAATGCAAGCACTGATGTGATGAGGTCGACCTTAGCTGAGCAGACTTCACAGCTGCTCACTTTCCATATCTTTGAAACTGTTTGGGTCAATTGCCTGTAAAGGTCACTCAATCAAAGAACATCCCACAGATGACACAAGCATATGTCTGTAGATTCTTATAAACTGGCTTTTTAAATATCACCATTTTGTCCATATATTTCATCAGGTTAAACAATGACTCTTATTCCATCTTTAGATTTTCTGCAAATGTGTTTTGAGTTTGAGCTGAATCTCATGTCTACAGTAATCTTCAGATTTGATGTGCAGTTGTTGTGGATAGCTGAACAGATGTTTCTAATAACAATCTCCAACATCCAACTAAGGTCTTCATGGTTTACGGTTATACGTTTTACCTGAATCAAATTAAAGAAGTATGAGTTTTCTTCATGGACCAAATTGCACAATAGTCAATAGACTAGTTTCTGTTTCTGGGAATCTCATTTTTCTGTTTCTCTTGCATCACTCACATGATGCCGGATATCATCAACTCTGGACTGGACAGTGTGTGTAGTATTTCAGTTCATATCTGCCTTCATCTCTGAAATGACATGAATTCTCTTATCTCTTCTTCTCTTCCACATCTGTCTTCCTTTCACAGATGCAGTTAGACATACAGTGTCTGACTGTCAGTAGCTCTGGACATTGGTTTAGAATCAAAATGCAATTCAATGAGTAGACACCTTACTAATATATGAAGTTTGCCTCACAGAAATTGTCTGCCACTCAATCATAGACAAACTGGATTGTAATCTAGATAGGTCTGATGGACCTTATCAGTGAAGAAAAACCTTTTTTATGAATTCTATGTAAGCAATCAATGTAGTGTATACACTGTATCTCAAAGAAGTCATTGATGCATTGCCACCACCCTGTGTCTAAAGACTGCATTGCAAATGAACATCTCAGCACTCACTGCACAGTGAGTGGGGACATGCAGACTTTTTTTGATATGTACCAGCTGGTGCACATCTGTAGATTTGTGTTTCCTGGCTGGGATGAAAAGCTGACGGTAAATGCGACATCTCCCCTGGTTGCATGATCTCCCTGATCCCTTTGCTTTCATTTTATGTTCTCTGTGCTGCTTCCATCCTCTCAGGTCTGTAATCTGATCCTGGACCCAGTAGAATGGTTACATCCACAGCACCCCAGGACATCCAGTCAAAGTTGCCATCCTCTTCTCCCTCTTTGCCCCCCATGTTGCTGCACAAATCCCTGGTCACTGTAGACCGCAGATGAACAGTTGTGTACAAACTCCTTCACTTAAGATGGCATTTCCTTCAACGGCTTCTTCACATTGATAAGAGCTCCCTGGAGGGCAAAAGCCGGGGGCACCAGGGTAATTGCTGCCATCACATGATTGTGTCAAAACTTCTCTTGTCGGAGTCCATTTGTCAGGGTTTTATCTCCTACTTGAGATTCTGTTGTGAATTGAACCCGCGTTGATGAAGTGAGTTCTAGAGTTTGGATTGGATGGTCTCCAGGGTCTCCAGACAAACCACTTGTACTGCTCTTAAGCTGCCCCCGTCTCATAGCCATAAAGTCTCTGAGTATCTCTGTGGTAAAAGTGGCCTAAGTCACGATAGAAAGGATGCTGATTCTGGTCACAGTGTGGGAATATACTCTGTCAGGAAGAGGCAGGAATATTAAGATGACATGGAAGTGATGAGGGAGGGACTTGTTTCTGCAACTTCAAAGGCAGTTGTTTGAGACCAGCGAGATCCCCTTTGATTTGAGTCTTTGTATCGAAATCCAAATAAAGGCCTTTAAAGGCCCTCCCCCGCATACACACCTCTGTATGTTGTCACGGTACTATAACTGTTTCCCATAAGTCACCAGCATCCAAGCGTTCATGGTGCAATTAATCTCTCCATCTGTAGCATGCTGGCCCTGCAGGTACCTGTGCTCTGGGTTTTCTTCACATCCAGGTGTAGTTAAGCGCAAATGGGTTACACAGCAGGACCTTAGAGCCAAGAAGCAATTGTCTTTTTCCAAAATATGTCAAAATGATAGAGAGGTTCGATACAACGTCCTCGTGTGTGCGTGTGTGTGTGGAGGATAAAGGATGAGGTGTAAACAAAAGGCTGCTGTTGTCTGATTGCCAGCACAAAGGCAGTTGATGACTGTGAAGCCCTTTTAACTTCCCATGTTCAACAAGCAGTGATATTAGCCGTCGGCAGAGTTCACAGATCCATCATCGGCGTCTTATAATAGTACTGTTACTATTGTCACGCTGGGTCACCTTATGAAAGCTCTTTAAGTCGTTTCATTTTATCCCGTATTATCAGAGTGAGCCTGAGTCTAAGCAACTGTAAACTATGTGTTACTGAGTCCACACAGATCACTACTTAAACACTTATTTTGAGTGGTAATACTATAAACCTCACAGTATTAAATACCACTGCACATATGATCTAATCAATGTATTTGTACCGTTAAGTTACAAGTGTACTGTGAAGCCGCTGTGATTTTTTTTTTTATTTCATTGATTCTTTCATTCATTCACTCATCTTCATCTGCCCATCCATTACCCAGTGTAAATTTGGATGACGGTCGTGGAGTCTAATGTCCCTGCAACCCAGTAATGAATAAGCAGATGAAGATGAATGAATGAGCAAATAAAGTCAAACTTTTGTCATATGTATTCCTGTCCACCAGCAAAATATATCTTAATTCACAAGTCATGTCAAACTTCAATAAACTAAAGACATTACTTAAAAAACAGAGAAGGTAGTGATTGAATAATACCAAAATTATGTCTTTATAGATAAATGCCTTATGAAAACTACTCTGGTAAGAATTTACCATTTACAGTCAGCATGTGTCAAAAATGTCAGGAGAGATCAGAAATCAAAAGATGGCAAAACCATGCACCAAATCATTTTAGAAAAGTTTTTGAGGATCTTTGAAATGGCCTTCTTTATTAGAAGTATGAACACAGATTTAAAAATGAGTTTTTCAGATAATACAAACACCATGTGTATCCTATCACCTGGACGTGCCATAAATTGGTTGGTTTTTTTATTTTAGTTCTATGCATCATTATACACATTTACAGTAGTAGGAGCTCGGAGACAAAAGTTTTCATTTTCATTACAGCTCCATGCATCAATCTTCAACTGTGTTATCATGTCAGGTCAAGGGCTGAGTTGGAACCAAACAAGCTGGCGTCAGACGAAAAACAAAGCATGGTCTCCAGGAAGGATGAAGAAAATGTGAATTATTACTCTGGGAAGAAAACAGTGATCGGTGCACACTGTAATACTGGCCAATGTAAGAACTCACAACATATTTACATAAACTGTTTTATTATATACCATACATCAGTCACAAGTAAAAGCATTACTGTGGCATGAGTTCTACAGTTCTGTGTGTGTGTGTGTGTGTGTGTGTGTGTGATAGAGTTTCTACTATTAAGACCACCACTAGTCTCTTTTTAATCCCAGGTCACTCAGGTCTACCTAAACAGTGAGCCACAGAATGTAAACATAGCCTTATTAATGCTGCCACACTCACTAAGCCTCCTGTGTAACCTTCCGCTTAGGGCTTCAACTATTACTGTGCATTGTTGCTGCTCTCAGAACAGCACACCATGGACTGTAATTATGGGAGTTTTATTACATCTTAATTTATGTACATATATATTCACATCGTAACACTTGAATAATTTATATATTGCCCATTTTTTAGAGCCCACCTCCAGGGAGGATTTTAATTTCTCTAGTGGTATCAACTAATGTAGATACGTTTCAAAAGTATTTCCTAGAATCTATATTGGTAAATTTTGTGATATTGTATATTACGTTATGTCAAATAGTGGGTGAACACTTTACTAAACTGGCACTTCAGGCACGTCTCTGTCTGTGAAGGTAGAGACCCGGGTTTGATATAAATTCAGAGACATAATTTCCCAAAGGATACTCCCTAAGGATTCATTTAGTTCTAATTTATTTATTTTATTTTATATTACTAGTGTGGCCTTGCACCATGTTATCATGTAAATCCCTAAATTGTATATAAAAGTGGATCTTCATGCCGTCTTTATTAAACATTTAATGGGCTCTAACCACTTAAAATGTTGGGGGGGTGGATTTCTTTTCTTTCAGGACTAACTAAAGCAGAAACAAAAAAATTCACAGAAGGTAAAGATTTTAGACCCAAAAATAGTTGGACACCTACCAATTAATTGTAGCATTTTATAATTATTTAAATTGTTGTAAAACAGAAAGATTTAGACTAATTATCGAACTACATATTTTTTGTATATTTAGCAATTGTTTTTGTTTTGTGGACTAAACGATTAAATCCTTCTGCTTATCTTACCATTTTTGATAAGACACTTGCTTACTTGCTTTGACTTGCTCTCTGAAATGCCTACACAGCAGGAACATTGAATTCCAGACACAGTCAAATGAGGAATGTTTTTGCTTGTTTAAGGTCTTTAACCTTTTATTTTAATTGAAAGGTCACCCTTTTAACAAAGCAGGCCTTTTTTGCAAGCTAAGCTGCTCAGACTATATCATACTAAGAAAAAAATTGTTATCTCATATCCAACAGGCATTGGTTTGACCTTATATCCCATCCTCTCCAGTCTGGGGTTAGTCCAACAGAATCATATCCATTGGGAACTCCTGTTCCTTCTCACACTGATGTGTTTACAAACGGCCAAAACACCCACTGACTGGCCTAAAGTTCGTCTTTGTCTGTTTACGCTGCAAGCCAGGGTAGGCTGTTAAGGCCGGGCTACAGGAGCCATGGGTTTGGACTCCTGGGGATTTAGAGCAGAGCTCAGGGAAGCTGCAGGTGCATGAGTCTTTGCCTGAGAGGATTTATGATGAAAGTATTACCTCCAGAGGCAGGATGAGAGGAGATTGTTTCTCCATGATTCTTTTTCCTGCCAGTGGTCCAAGGTCAGGAACTGGATCAGCCCTGAAAACATAAGAGCAAAGCTGGAGTCCACCTAGGAAAAGCCATCTAACAAGCACTTGTCCATCTGAACTGGGAAATGCTAGAGCATGACGTTTTTATCAGATGGTTTTGTTTGTGTTTGTCCATGAGAAAGTTTGGAGTAGTTGGAACGGCTCCATGTGCTCACAGCTCTGCACCTAAAGGCAGTATCTCCCAGGAAAAAGGGACACTGTCGTGTGATCGGGCCCAAGGACAGCCACCCTTCCCATGGTGCTCATGTTCCTCCCCCATCCCAAGGGGCATGTAGGCCCAGGTTGGGCTTTAAGAGGGAAGGACAGAGAAACAGTGCGGGTGCAAAAGTGAGACAGAAACAGAGAGACATCTGCTTCTCATCTCGATGGGAAAATTCCCCTGATTCTGGAGATTAGGTTGGAGTCCCCCAGACAGAGCACGCTGGCTCCTCCGAGGCTCACCATTTGTTAGCAGGCTCCCTCAGGCTTTGTTGGCTAAAATCCAGGGGAACCCATTTGCGTGAGGGAACTTCTGTTGACATTGTGTGAACACATGCTCACACAGCAGTGTGTTAAACAAAAAGTTTGTTTTCATGTTGTGAGTAGTCATTTAAACTGGCCTTGATGATGAAACTCTCCTTCCTTCTCTGAGTCCTGTCAATGTGGTCTCTTTTTTGTCCTCTATACTGTTACACCAACCATGTCCAGGTCCTTTTTCTCTGTATTCACAGATTCTATGGACTTCTTTCATCCCTCCTCTTGCCTGGCAGCACCATCTCCAACATCCATTGTCTTCCCTCAACAACATTCTCCACCTTGTCTTCTAACTTCATTTCCAAACCGCTCCACCTAAACACTCCCTCTGATCAGTTTATTGCATTCTTGACATTGATACTATCATACGTCTTGTTATGTAATGTTTGGAGAGGTACATCAGGAACTACCTTTTTTATATAATATTTTTCATCTGTGTTCAAAATGTGACAAAAGTCTAAAACAATTCTTGTTGCAGAAAATGGCGAGGTTACTTACAATATTTGGCTAATTCAGCCACACATTAGGTTTAATTCAATGCAGCTTAATTAAAGTCACAATTATCACAATTGGCAACCAACTGGCTGTCGGCTGCTCTGCACTTACAAATCTGGCATGCCTTGAAAAAACATTTGGACAACCTCATTATTGCTGTTTATTTTCTCTTGGTCGGCACTGGACATTTTCACTCATTCACGGACTGGTGTTTAGGTGTCAGTCAGTGGTCTGTGTTCATTCAACACAAGCTCTTTTTCTTGTTCAAAGCTTATCACTACACCTTCCACCGGCTCGAGAATCTCAGATCTGCTCTACAGCCTCAAGACAAGGCTCGTGTTCTGATCTTTGTTGGTCTTTTACCACCTCAGTTGTCAAACATCAGCTTTCAATCATTTCCTAAGGCAATCAATCAAATGGTGCTGAGCCATTGGAAACATAAGGCCCTGTGTAGTCTGAAGGCAATCATGCTTGTAACCACACCTTATATTTCTGAGACGTCATCTTTTCACGAACAGGCTGGATGACCTGCTCTTCATCAGGGACAACTTTTTTTTTCACAGGTTTTCTAAGCCGCAGCTGAGCGTGAGTGGATTACTGTGAGCTCTGTAAATGTAATGAGAACCGTGAAAAGGTTTAAGAGCTGTGAAGGACTCACTGATGACTTTCTCTTTAGGGGCAACTATCTGGGCTCCCCCACTCAAGGCCTCCCTCGCCCCCAATTATAATTACTCTATGTATATACAATTCCGTTTGTTTTGGTTTTTTTTTCATTTTGTCTAAAACAGTAGGCTACTATAATAATTAACTACATGTTAATTTGTATTTTTTTATATTGTGGTATGATCATTTTAATTAACTTTATAATCAAAAGTAATTATCTTTTCACTTTAGGGGCAGTGGTGCCTTATAGACAAGGAAGTAAACTTGGATCCAGAGCGTTTCAGAGTCGAGTCCACAAGCTACCAAGTCACCACTGATGTGAATATGGCTCTTTGTTGCCAAAATGCACTTTTGATCACCAATGGAATCCATACACACTACAAGAAAGAGTTATAGTTTGATCTACCACCTTCCAAAATGTCTAGCATGTTTTAGTGGGGGCTCAAGTCAAACTCAGACATCTGTCTATGTAACATTAATCATGGCGGGTTCAGGGACGGACTGTAGATATATTAATTTTGATAAAGTTCCTTAGTTGAGGAATGACATGTCTTTCAACTCCAAGAATAAGTCCAATGGCTGAAAACGAAACCCTTTTGAGGACAAAACAAAGTTTGGAAATTTACTATTGAGACTTCAAAGAATATTTCCTCTTTTCTAAATACTTACAATTTATCAGTGAGTTAAACAGACAGATGAAACATGAATCTTCGCCTAAATTCTGAAAAACAATAAAAAAAAATGAATTCTCAGTGGCTATTGTTCCCCAAAGGTAAGATAACTGTCTGTCTTTGATGCATCGCAGCTGGTTGTCAAGACAACAAGTCAGTTATGTTGGAATTGCATCTTTTTCTTGTCCTCCACCTGACATCTCGCAGAACATGTATTTAATGGTATTGTCTTCTTCAATCATTTCCATGTACATCAGTGATGTGTGTGTGATTCCCCAGTGTTTTACTCCGGTGCTCACTTAGAATCTGAAGCTACGGAGCAACAAAAGAATTGTCTCTAGCTTCCAGGAAGATATGGTCTCCTCCTTACTCTTCAACCCAGCCTCACCTTCCTGGAATTTGTGAATTTATTTCCATATTTTCCTCTAAGGACAAACCCATAATATCAACCAGCCAAGGTCCACCAGGTACTACATACTATCCAGTGAAAGAACCTATGGTTCACAGAGAAAGACCAGTCTTTTTTAACCTACTGCAGTCGTTTCAGTTCAGTTCATATAATACATTGTCTGTATGTTTTGTCCACTCTGGTGGTCCTCATTCATCTGTCCCCTCTGGGCAGAGCACCATCTGGGACTGCTTGTCTCCACCTTCACCCTGGCAGCAACACTTTGAAGCCATAACCAGACACTTAATCACAGCAGCAACAACAAATATACACACGTTGTCCATTAATGAGAAGATCTTTGATTCCTTCGAGTGCACGGTAGCTGCTGTACTGTGATGATAATAGATGGCACCGCAGTCAAATTCCCATCAGTCCACTGGGTTATTTATTATGTTTGGCTATTATCTCTCCCTAACACTTTGACCTTCACCGCTATACTCCCTGCTCTGCTCCCATCTCCCTTTTCTTACACTACAAGCAATTGCTACTTGAGTGAGTGTCTTTTTCTCTAACAAAATAAATCCAGAGACAAACTTCACCTAACATTTGCCCAGTTTGCTCTTGTTTTTTGTTTTTTTTTGCAGGGTCCCGCTTAGGTCACTTTATGACAAACTGGCCTAGTGAGTGTAACTAAGTATGGGTCCCCAGAGGTTAAACACAGCTATTAAACCCAAATGAAATCAGCTTTTTGCATTTTTGTTTAACTGTTTTTTTCAAGATGAAGGGAATGATTGAGTCTTATTCTAAAAAAATCTACATAAACAAAGTTTCTTTTCCAAATTATTTATCATGGGAACAAAGTTCAGGTTATGTCTGGGGCTCGGCTGCCATCATGACATCAGATCTATTCAAGCCTGAAAGAAAGCTGTAATGCTGGTATAACCAAAGGAAGTAACCATAATGAGCCTTAATAAGTGTTTTCTTTTATTTACTGTATGATATACACTATAATGTTTTATAAAAACACTATATGTCAGTATAGTACTATTAATGTATTATTTTTTCTTCTCTCAGTTTGATTTCCAGTCAATGCATCTCTCTGTCAGTTCCATAGTTTAGCAGCCAGCCTGCCTCTAAACCAGGGAAAGCAGAGTCCTGCAGTTCTGGGTTCCATTCCCAGAGGAACCACAAGTCAGGGCAGTGTGTTAACAGTGGTTAAAACAACTGCTGCTGTTAAAACAATAATTCCCCCAAATTGGGGTCATTAAAGTATAACTTTCTTTTTTTGGGCTTATCCCTTATTCGAGGGCCATCAGGAATCAGCAATTTCCATCTTCCCAGTTATATTTATTTTCTACTCTGACTCCAACTACCTTCATGTCCCCCCTCCTTATATTTCTTGTTTTTTTACACTATTACTGTGGGATATAACTCAATGTAGAAAACAATAAAGTTAATTGTAAGAAAAATTACTTTTGTAATCTGGGCAATACAAAATAGACGACTGGATGGCAATTTTGCCCAGAATCCAGATTATGGTGGATGGCTTTCAGGTCTCGCCAACTGTTTACAAAGAGCTGGTACGGTGCAGTTTAATTTGGGGGGAGGTCCTAGAGACTGCTGCCCCTGCAGTAACAGATAAGGGCTCAAGATGGATAGATGCATATGACTTCACCTAACTCAGTGCTTCTCAAATAATGGGTCGGGCCCCCCTGGGGGGGCGTGGCGCGATGTTGAGGGGAACGTGCGTGACCCTGGGGAGCATGTTTTTTCTGCCGTACTACAATAAAGTCTAATTGCACGTCCACTCGAGTAGTTGACAGTGAACTATATCTCTTTTTTTTGTTTTCTTTATGTTAACAAGGATACAATGCAGATATGTACCTACTGTATAACTATTTTATAGACAAATGCTATTATTTATAGTTGTGACGGAGAGTGGGTGGTGGTAGTGCCGTGACAGAAAATAATTGAAAAGCCCTGACCTAACTGGACTTGATATGTCTGTCGCATATATGTCTTGAATACAGGGCTTTGAACTGGTTCAAGAATCGAAAACAAAAACTGCCTCATACAATGTTGTTCTGTTAAAAAATGGTAACCAGTTCATACCAGTTTTATTTGTGTCTTTAAAAATCCTGTGTGGCCTACAATCAATGACATTGTCTCCTAAAAAGGCTTCTGTAGCCAGGGCTTTGAACCGAAAACCAGAACCCGTTCAGAACAGAAACAACACGACAATGTTTCCGGTTTTGTGTCCAACCATGAAGGTAATGTGCCTGAACCGATTAGAACAATAAATTTTGAAATCAAATTTAAAAAATTTGAACAAAAAAATGAAATACTGAGAAAATAAATGACTTTGATTGTAACCTAGACAGGATTTTCTGATTAAAACCAGTATAAACCAGCTACAATTATTTTTGGTTCCATTATATGTTTCTATTCCAGAACAAAAAAAACTGCTCTGTTACTTTAAAATTACCAAAAAGGATTCTAGTTTTCATTCCTTGAACCAGTTTGAAGCCCTGCTTAAATCCAAATGAAAAGTGGAAAGAGAAAAAAAATAGAAGATGCTACGCTGTACAATGTTAAAGTAGTGTCACTAACTGAATGTTAATATGACAGTATGTTGATTTACTATTGACGTACAGTCGACTTTAAGAAAAGGTTAGCAATCATTTTAACCATGGTTGTAAATTGCAGTTATATTTACTTGTTTTGGAGACACAGGCTGTGTCTCAAGATGAATCATGTTGATGAGCTTAAGAAACTTGGTAGACTGAAATATGACCAGTGTGGTTCATATTCAACTGCTGTCCAGTAAATCTTTTTGTCCAATCCTTGTTTACTTAAGTGTCTCCAACCTCTGGGAATAAATCTAATCTCATTACTGATCGATCTTAGTATAACATTCACCAAAAAAGGTACGCTCCATTAACCGCAGCCTCTTTTATATGGTTTAATAACATGTCAGAGGGCTGAAAAACCGACTCACGTTCAGAGAAGTATGTTTACACAGCAATCCATGTTCACCTGCTGACGCTATCATTACATTTACATTAAACATCATTTAGTGGTTATTATTCAAAGGCAATGGTTAAACATGAGGTAGATGTTAAAAACAACTAATTTATCTGTTTTATGGCCGGCGTTGTAGCACCACCAACAGTGACAACCTCTGAACCTGTGAATGGGCTCCACATGTGGAACCTCTTACTGGAGTAGAGTGAATGGCCACAGGCCTGAGTTACAACCTGCTCCCTGACTGCTGGACAACTTCCGCACTGTTCACGCCGCTCGTTCTTCATTTGTAAAGCTAACAGCTTCTTTAACCCACGTTGACGGCGGCTGCCATAACTCATCCTCTGTGCTTTTTTCAGCTTTTTTGCTACGATTCAGCAGGATCTTGTTCCTGCAGCGTATGGAGGTGATTAAATTTTATTGTAGACAATCAGATTCCTGTCTGTGAGCTGCTGCTTGGCAGTAAGGACATGCAGTTGTTTGATACTACTGTGGAAGCCTTGGCAGGAGTTTAAAGTTGAACTTAAAGATGCAAGTGTATGCGTTTACTGTTTGTTTTTGTTTTTTTTAGTTTGGAATACACTATATACTTCACTGAAGCTTCTTCAGCTGTTATTTGTTAGAGTGTTTTGGCCCCTGACCCACAGTTCTAAAATATTTGAGAAAAAAAATAATAATGAATGTTAGAGTGTAAAATTTTAGAGTTAGATACTGTCTAATTCTTCTTCCCCAAACCACCTTTAATTGTGATTCTGAAAAAAAAACAACAGCTTAACACTAATTATATGGACTTTACACATTTACAGCACGATCATCACAGTGAAGCTAAGTGGTGCGTGATGATAATTAAAAGGTCTCTAAGCGGCAGACGCACATTTAGAGAAGGACAAAGTGTGTAATAACGTAAAGTGTTTAATGATCTGCAATTGTAGGCAGTGATAAAATGACATCAGAGCTCGAGGTGACATAAACTTTCTCTGGATGATGAGTGTGGTTCACTTACAGTTCTTCTTAAAGCTAATCGACCCAGGCCACAGAATATTTTCTTGTGACCCGAGGCATTAAAATCTCATCTGGTCTATGGTTTAAAAAAACCCAACGCAGCTGCAAAAAGCTGAATGCTTTCTGGAAATTCTCTGCAGTGACTAACTCTTTATACCTACGAGCGAAAATAACTTCCAATTGTCCTCAAGCGTGTCAGCCGGATCCTACAACACAAAACAATGAGCCTGAAAACAGGACGACACCTGACAACCTTGGGAAAAAACATGTTAGAGACAAAAATATGTCAGTGTTATATACGTAAACAGGATTTGACATGTTTGTAAATGAAAGGAGTTGTTGTGATGTAAAGCTAAATACCTTAGGTAACAGTAAGCTGCTTTTACTCACGGCTGGAGCACTTCCTATTAGACTTCCACCTTCCTTTTTTTGACCGAACCAAAGCTGTTTTCACACTCGTACAGTTGGTGTGGAAGGAAACGATTCATGGTTTGTCACAGCTAATTAATGGCAGGAAAAGAGGGTCTGGGTGTTAAATATTGCCATATCCTGTTTGGGTCTGCTGTCCAGGTGGTTCAACACCCGCAAAACCCAATGACACCATCTCCCAGAATCCTCCTGCCGAGTCTTTTTATTCCTTGTTAAATATCCATGTCAAAAGACCCATCTTTAACAGTGCCAGCAGTTTTTGGACCACACTATAAGACGGTTCACGTGACAGAGCATCCATCTCTGAGGAGCGAAGTGATTAACTCAGGTCTTTAGCAGAAACGCTGGTTTCCCTGAAGAGCTCTAACTATTGTTAATGAGATCCTTCAAAGTGTGGGGCTCCCTGACAGGCCCCCACAGTGGAGGGGAAACCAATGCCGCCCCAACAATGATGAATGGACATCATTAATGTAGTTCATCTGTTTACCTTTTACTCAGCAATCTTAGGAAAATGGGGCTAGAGAGGTCAACGGCAAAAAGGGAGAAATGCTTACTTTGGCAGCACGGCTCCTCGTAGCCACGCATTCAGAGATACAGCAGACCATTCCATCCGCCAATCAATGCTGCTTCAATCATGAGCCTTATCTTGGAGTTGACACAGCCAGGAGCTTCTGGTTTTGTATGCTTTCAAACACTGCAGTACTTGAATAATTGACAAATCATTGCCTTCTCCCCTGCCTCAAGTAATTCTAAATATCTGGAATGGAAGAAAAGTTCTCATTAAAACCACAGAATTAATAATAGTGTCACAGTGTTTACAACAGGGCATTTACACCAGTGTTTAATCCACCTCAATAATATTTGGACATGTTTACATGACAATGTGACCACAGGGCGTTAACATGGATCCATTACATTAAAATTCAAGCTTTTCAAAGCGAATCCACTCCGTGTAGTACACATTTCAGGCCAGTATCTGACGCTGTGTTACCCCCACTATGAGGGGATGTGGGATCAGTTATGGCAGCCTTGTGGCTAAGGACCAGACTGGGGTCTGTAGGATTTTCAGGTTCAAATCCAATCCACCAAATGCCAGGTCCACTGAGCATGGCACGCACAGGCTGATAGCTGCCCACTGTTCACCCTGTTGATGGGTTAAATGTAGAGGTGTGGATCACAATGACAAGCAGTTTATTTTTTTCTTCCTTACCTTAAACAACCTTGAAAGAAAAACATGATACGATAAGTGGATAAAGAAGCAGAATTTCCCTCTCCAGGGTGGTCAGTAGTAGAATATTCCCTGTCAATGTTGTTATTGTGTGGTGTTGAGAAGGCTTACTAGGGTAGCAGGTTACAGACAGGAGTGGACCATATTATCACATCTTACTTCGTTCACACAGGAGCTCACGACATTACGTAATTGAGCCAAAAATTAATTGGTCTCAAACTTGATTTATATAAATGCACAGATAGTCTCAGCCAAGACAGTGCTGACTGGTTGGACGAACCAGTCATGAAGCTTCTTTGTTCAAAGCTCTCGGGGTGAATTTGGTCGCGAGTCAGAGATTGCAAACCTCCACTCTAGCCCTTAATCCTTTTCAGGATCACAGAGAAGCTGAAGCCAAACTTGGTGAGTCATTGGCGGAGGTTCGGTTACACCTTTATTAAACAAGCAGAGAGACATCAGGAGATTAAGTGTTTTCTTTTTTTTTTTTTCAAACCCTCCAGCTATACAGACTTTCCCAATCCTTTCTTAACTCAATGGTTTAAAAAGCAGAAATTCATGCCTCTTCAAAGTGTGGCCCTGGGACCAGTTGTAGTACATTAAAGGCTTTAAAGGGGTCAGAACACTTCTTACTAAAAACATGATTGTGTTGTGTCTGCAAGTTAACTAATATTGTTTCATTAGTTCATATCTTGTTGTAAACCATAAGCAATGATTTAGCAATTTTGGAACTAAGTAAACCTTTGCACTGATTATTCCTATAGGTAAGAACTACTTTACCTGCTATACCAATCTTTTGGGGACCAGCTTTTGTGGTATAGAATTTGACTACAAATTAGCAAACTTATCTTTGTTGTCTGACTTCAAATTAAGATTTAAAGCTGTTTGTATCAGGGTTTCAGTTTGAGATGAGGGTTTCTACCCCTGCTCATGTCAATGATTATCAAATGGCAACCCTTGGGCCAAACCCATACGGCAAAGCATCCAGTCCACTCTGCTACCAAATACATGTGTGGTGGTCCAAAGAGAGATATTCATTCACATTGCTCCATACTGTGAGCTTTCCTGAAGGTGGTGAAACCTCTGGAAGTTATGTGGGTGGAGACGCAGGTATGTATCAGACCTGGCAGCCTTAACTGCTAGGCCACCACACCGCCATATAGTATACATTGTGTGGTCCCTATGATTTAGGAGTGTTTGGTCCACAAATGATCTGTCCAGAAAAAATCTGCAACTATATTATGTTTAATATGTTCTTAAAAGAAAAAATCCACAATGCTGAGTACAACTGAATTAGTTGGTAACATAATATACATATGAGGAGATTAACCACAAACTCTGGTGATCTGTCTGTGCTGAATAGTGAGACTGGGATGAACGGTGAAGGAGAAGGTGGCCCATTCACTGTCTCAAGTGTTTGAGATGTTTAAGAACACCACACGTTTCAGTGTGGTTGGGACAATAGCAGGGGTCAGCAGAACCATTCAGCATGGTTGGAGGAATGTGTGGAAGCCCACAAGGAATCCTTTGGGTCCAGTGTTTCTGCAAACACCAAAGTGTCTCCCTGAAGATTAACTTAAATGTGTCAGCCCTAATGGAATCTTCCTCTCCTGACGGAATGCTGACTCCTCAGAAGAAAACCCCAGTGCATTCTGGATCCTGCATGAGCCATATGTAAATATATATATATATATACTGTTCACGTCAGGGATGTAGAATTCAATGTCATGTTTACTTTGACTCACATGCAGAGAGTTCCTAGCAAGAGAATTTGATAGTGAGTCTGTGTATAATATAAATCAGTTGTCTGGAGCAGTTGTTTTTACAAGATTTGAAGATTTGTTCTGCAGATACTGTCCAGTTGTAGACGCAACACCATCAAACGAAGTCGGGATGACGGGAAAAATGTATGGACATTTAGCTCATTTAGGAAACATATGGAGGAAACAAAGTGAGAAGGTACTTACTGTACCCCTTGCTGTTGCCTTAAGTTTTTAGCTCGAGTCCTAGATCTGAAAATAGAATAGAATAGGATTTATTCCATGAAATACCATGCATATCAAACATAAATTCTAATGTATATAACATTTTTTATCATATTCTACTCGTTTATATATATTAAATTGGTGCACGCCATTTTCTGTAGTATATAATCACTGTCTTCCCCAGGAGGGCTCACAGTATGGTGCAGTGTGATTTGGGTGGCCATTGACAAGTTTGTTGATTTTTTAAATGTATTTCACATATAACAATGCAGTAAATCCATGCCACCCACTACAGAACGTAACAACATTACAACAGCTTTGTGACAACGTCTAGAAATATTATAACTCTACAACTTAAAGGTCCAGTTTAACCCCCTCCTCTCCTCCTTTTCTCCTTTCCCGGGTCTCACAGGGGAGACAGATGATGAAGAGGGGAAGGGGAGGAGATTGAGATGGCCAGTTCGAGAAAAGGTAGTGTAGGGCAATTAGAGGCAAGTGTGTGTCTCTGCAGCCTGGAGCTGTGTGTGTGTGTGTGTGTGTTTCAACATCAGTCAGCATTTAAAGACTGAACACATCGCAGCCTTGTCCGATGCTGTGAAACTTTGAGACTTTTTAATTAATGAAACTCATTCTCAGACATTTTTCTCAGTTTCGTCTCTGGGACAGTTTATTCATCAGCGGCAGACATAGAACCTGCGGGATTACAGACTCCGGCAGCTCCTGACCTGAAGCTATATAGGATTTTTTTTTCAACCACTTTTGTCGGACTTTTTACTTGGAAGTCTTTACCGGGAGCCGGCGCCTCCCCTCCTCTCACCTCCAGCAGACTTTCCTGCGAAATGAAACTCGGCTTCGTCATGGAGACGGCGGTGGCCCTGTATCTGCTGCTCTCACCTGCACAGGTACCGGACGAACTGTTGTATGACTTGGGATGAGAGGCTGTAAATATTAACTAAATACGGCGACGACCTGCGCTTCTGATAATAAGTGAACGCACTACAAAGTACTCAGGCAACCGGGAATGTTGTTTTATCAGTCTGCTGCAGAGACATATTCCGTTCTCTTCCTACATTACGCCAATGGTTCTCAACTGGTGGGTACCGACCCAATAGTGGGTCGCGCACCCGTTCTAAATGGGTTGTCAACAGCTGGTCAAAGATAAACATAATGTGAATCAGCTGTTCAGCATGTGGTTTATTTTAAAAAAAATCTTATTTTGAAAGGCTTTGCTGAATAATATAGTTTATAGAATAATGGAGTATGTTAAAAGAAGTGATTTTTCAAAGGCTTTTTTTTAATTTGCTTGGTTTGAATTCCATGGGTCGCAACTTAATGACCACAGGAATATGTGGGTCCCAGAGTGAGACCAGTTGAGAACCACATCCACATCCATACAGCTCACCTTTGGATGGAAGCAATTTACACGTCATCATGTCTGACATTTTATCACTTTTCTGCAGAGAATAACCATCCATCAGCCCTAATTCCATGTTTTGCTCATCTGCATTAACATTTACAGTTTAGAAGTTAAAAAAAACATCATGATGTGTGTTCTATATTAAAATGTATGTGTGTTGTTTTAAATGTGAGACTCACCAACCAGGGGTCTCAAAACCCTGGCCCACAATCCAGAAGTGAGCCATGACCCTAAAAAATCTGGCCCACAACTGGATGTAACTAATGATTATATTTTGTTTTAATTTTTAAATTTTTATAGGGTTTTAATTTAAAGGGTAAAATGTTATTTTATATATTTTCATGTTATGATTAATTGATTCCAGCTAGTGGCAATGGTGGCCTAGCGGTCCTATGAAAAAGAAGTCAATACATCAGATCAAAAGTTTTGGTCAACTTGAATAGTAATATTGTCTGACAGTACAGTACACCAGGGTTAGTCAACTGAAGGCACATGGGCTCAGACCAGTCTTCTAAAATAATAATCGCTTTTTTTGCCTAGTTTTCAGTGTCTGGTCCCTAAAGTGAACATTATGGCAAATACAGTTGGTAGTCTGAACTATGGATCATTTCTATTATATAATGATAATGATAATAGGCAGCAGTGGCTTAAAAAAGGGGACTTCGATCCGAAAGGCTTCAGGTTCTAATCCACCAGCAGCCAGGTTGCCACTGAGCCAGGTTGCTCCATCCATAGCACCATCCAGACTCATAAAACTTCCAGTGGGCTCCCCACCCACAGGAGGACTCATGCTATGGTGCAGTGTGATCTGGGTGGCAGTTGTGGAGACTGCTGCCACTGCGACACAAAAACGAACAAGACAATGAAAAATGAATAATTGATTACACTGTTGCTTTTGGAGCATTTATAGAGCAAAACAAAAAAACATTCTTTTTCTAAAATATCCGGATTTTCTATTAATGTGTAATGCGTTTACAATGTGGCCCTTGAGTGAAAAGTGGCTCTTAGCTCATTTGAGAACCCTGGCTTCAAGAATGAAAAAAAATTTAAGTGACCTATAAAACAAAAATAAAATAAAATAAATGAAAAAATCAATGATTATAATTTATACAACAACATTTCATAACTTCAGTCTCCAATGTGTCTGTGCTGTGATAATGATGATGATAATGACAATGATACCAGCCTCACACTCTTCACTGCACTGTTATTGGAGAGCATGACATGGTACTTTCCTCCCTGTGGAACTGTGGATGTGACTCACAGCTGTATTTGACTGATATTTCACAGTGTGTAATTACAGTTGTATTATTGTTACTGTAGAGGACCAGCAAACTCTTTAACTATGTTTCCATTCATGTAGGAGAGTTTATATTTGAAGAGCTTGAGGGAAGTCGACCAGAAAATGTCTGATATTATCCTGGAAATCAACTGTTGTAAACCAGTGCTGGGCTTGATTGAGCTAATTAAAAATTAAAAAGTATCATCACAAAATCTTACACTATATGTTACAAAACAGACCAGAACAGGCCAACAAAGTGTGGGGCAGTGGTGGCCTAGTTGTTAAAGAACCGGACTGAGTCCTGGAGGGTTGCAGGTTCAAATATACCAACTGCCAAGTTACCACTGAGCATGGCATTGTCCCCTTGGAGGCTCAAAACTGTTCATGTTGGTGATTGGTTAAATGCAGAGGTCGTATTTAGTTCTTTTCAGTGGTGTGGATCACAACGACAAGGAGTTTGTTCTCTTTCCCTTCCAAAGGGGACAAGAACATGACATTTATACTTTATACTGTATCTATACATACAGAATGTACACATGTCAGTAGAAAAGAAACCTTTGAAAAACTACTGCATCGCCTGAAAGTATGTACTAGTTAAACATGAAATCTTCTCATCTGCAGCAGCCAGTTTTCCATTTTGAGTAGTTTGTGTGTGAGTACGCTTGAGTGCATGTAATAATAAAAAATAATATCGCAACTTTTCTTCAGGCTACTCACATCACTGTCAGCTGACAGTGGATTAACACAAAGCTGTTCTGTTTTTGCCCAGCTTCGCCTTTATAGTCGTTTCCATGAAAATGTGCCAGAACAGGATGGAGTAGAAACTGGACTCATGTGTGATGCCGTAGAAAAGGACGATGCGTCTTGTACAGCAGGACTCGTGCCAACACTCAGGCTCTTGAGCCTTTCAGTCTCTGATTTCCTCCCCGGGGTGGCTGAGGATTGGCAGCTGTTGCTGATGCTTCTCATGTTGAAGGCCCCAGCAGCCCTTTCCTGAGTCCTGTCATTGTTACTGTAACACTTCACACACTGCTCTTCAAGCCACGCTCCATATGTGGACGTGTTACACAATGAAGACTCACAGAAGTTCAGAGTAATAGCTTCACATTCACTAAACCTACCAACCAGAGACCAAACATCTGTTGCTGAGCTAAGGAATGGAATCACCAACGTCTTCTCTAATCCTTATAATCAGCTCATGGGCTGTGTAGTCAAAACAGCAGTAAAAACGTCCAGGAAAGTCCACCTGTGGTTATTATTCAACCATAGAAGATGTCAGACCTACGAAGTGACTGCAGTCTTTACTCGCCTTCTCTGTAGACGTAATAAAGACCTTGCAAATTTGATTCTTTAGTTTGTTGCCAAGGAGCTTTTACAATTGTGTTAAGGATAAACTGAGATCTCTGAGATTCCCAGCTTCAACTTTGCATATATACAGTCAAATTTTTATTGTTCGGAAATAAACCCTACAAATCTATCTCTTTATCTTGCTTACCCCCCAATGGCAAGTGGTAATTCTATACCTTGGTGACTCCTAGTGCAGAACATAGTTTCCTATGTCTGGAAAAAGCCATGTGTGACATATTTTCATAGCAATTAACTGAAATAATTCATGATATATTATGCATCTAGGTCTATATATGGCACTCTGGTTAATAGGACTGACTTTAACTTATAGTTACGTCAACATACCTGACAAAAGAGACAATGTCAGAAGTATTTAACCTAAGGAATTTTATCATCATGCCAACAACAAACACAATGATATGAGTCAACATTAATTGAACGTCATTTTCAAACAAGGTATTTTAAAATATCAATAATGATACCGGATTGGCTTTGAGGCATTTTCGTTTGTGTTACGCTGAGACTCATACCTGTATTTGGCTCAACGAAAGCTAAGGGATTTCCACAATGTTTTCCTCCCAGTCTTCAAATTTCAGAAGAACCACAAGTGAACTGTAAAAATTAGACTTAATTGTGGCTCAGTTCTTAAGTCCTAACCGGTTGTTAGCACTTGGCAACAGTACACAGCACTGTACAAGCTGCTACAAGTTTTACAGGCATGTATGTTAATACACATCAAGTGTGGTTGAAAGGAGTTTAGTATATATGGTATAATGACGAGTATCTGATGAGTGAATGGTGACTGATGTGATGAGTATCTCAAACACATTTTAGTGGACTTCAGTGTTTGAAAACCCTTTTTAAAGCATGTATTAATCTGTGACCACTGTTACATTTGGAAGTAATGTAGTGATATAAAGTCCAGTGGAGTACACATGAGCAGATTATAGTATTTGTGAATTTCTTTTTCCTTTTTTTCACCTAAAAATTATATTCTCAGTGAGAAAACAGATCAAAGAAATCAAACTTAATTTGTCTCAGTGCCCCTGAGCAACAGCTTCATACTCATTCTTTGGGCCATGACTCACTGCTGTGAGGCAACATACATAGCACTCCTTTTTGTTACCATCCAAAAGCATCAACTTGAAATTACCAGTTACTACAGATGTGACTTGTACTGTGGCTCAGTGCTGTGTTCTTCCTGATTTACTGGTCTTTCTGTGAGTAGATTTTGTTTAATGTGTGTGAACGACACCAAAATGCAGTGTTGATTTAACACCAAAATGTAAATTCATGTCAGTTAGACTTGGCTACTTTGCCCCCCTTCTGAACATTGGGAGAACCATGCAGCAGCAGGTGGCTGGATATCTTTACTTTATGATTTACACCAATGCACTTGTTCTGGTCACATGTCCAAACAGTATGACATCATAGCTCAGGAGGAGGAAGCACCTGGGTTTCCTCCCTGAACAATGGCAACCTTCCGTAAACTGTCCATATTTCTAGACACGTTCCTTCCCGTCTTACGCAAATCATCTCCTCACTGCACGTGCATTTTGGTGTACGCATTTCCCTCTGAAGATTTAGATATGTTAGGAAATAGCTGTGGTACCTGTTGCCTCCTGTCTATTTCACAACTTCTACCGCTGGAATGCACATGAATTATCTGATATTCCTATGAAAACACAAGTAAATTCATGCAACTGCATGTACATGTCAACGTGACAGATGTCCCTCGGAGTCAGCAGCCAGATTCACATCAGAACTGATCAAAATGACTCAGACGAGCCAAGTGATAAGCTGTGGTATGAGTTGCAGTCTATATCTTGCAATCTGTACTTCTGAATTTCCCCATAAAGGATTCATTCATTTGTTCTTCATTCTCTTATTTGTTGCCTGGTTTCAGGCACAGCAGTCTCCACGACTGACACCCAAATCACACTGCTCCATAGTTGAATTTATGTGGGTCGGCATGGTGGTATGATCAGATCACCTCAGTGATAACTTGGCAGCTGGTGGATTCGATCCTTGTAGACTCAAGTCTGCTTCTCTAACTGCTAGATCACCACCGATGCACTTAAATGACTAAATCAGGACTTTTGTCAGTGGTTTTCACTCCTCCTTCAACTGCATCTATTTGATAAATATCTGTTGTTAATGATGTATTTTGTGCATTATTGCCTGACAAAAGCTTCTAAGCAGCTGCTGACTGATTTTCAGACATTACCTTTGTTCATCAAGTTTTGTTTTTATTTATCTACAGTTACAGGAGATTATGAGGAGTATAAATTCTTTGATTTGTTGTGCTGAAAAAGATTGTTTTGATAAGCTGACTCTGTACATTGGAGCCCTGAAGTTAGCATCATATTTATTTAAAATAATCTATCTATCTATCTAGCTATCTATCTATCTATCTATCCATCCATCCATCCATCCATCCATCCATCCGAGTGTCTTCAGCCGACGACCATTAGATTGCATTAATAATCCAGATTCCAGCCCCATTCCTGAGGTTAAGAATAATTTCTGTAGAGGATGCATGTTCTTGTGTTTGTCCTCACAGGGTGTAAGTTTGTCTTGACTACTTAGAAAAATCCAGATTAGAGTTTTTGTCACAGTAGAGTCTCAGTAGAAATTCAGATTTCTACACCTTTTCAACTATTGCAGTAAAATCTGAATCCTAAAATCTCTTTTCTCTGGAACATCTTGGTCCATCAGATGACCAGATGCATAGTCATGCAGCAGCGGCCAGTGACCCACACAGAAACAGGGCTCTTATTTGTACTGCTGTGTTTTTCCTCCACAGTTGTAATGTCCCTGCCCTGGGGAAAATCACAATCACTATCAGGAAATATGGATTTCTCCTTCCTCCTGTGAAGGAGGAGGAGGAGAAGCGTCGCTCGGGGCACTCATCTACTTAGTCAGCTTTAATCTCACATCTTGATGTAATTACTGTGGTTTACACTGAGAGAAAAGCATTTACTGTAATAGAGACCACAATTACTACCGGTCAGCCTTATCTCAGGACCTGGGTCTTGTGTGTGTGTGTGTGTGTGTGTGTGTGTGTGTGTGCAACTGCTCAGACAGAGAAAACAGTTTATAAAGCGTGTGTGTGCATGTGTCTGCAGGGGGACATTTGATCATGCACAAACGGACATCCAGGACACTGAGGAAATAGTGTCTATCTAAATCAACATTTATATGGACCATTACCTCTCTCCTGTCATTTAACCTTTTTTTCCTTTTTTTACTTCTCCATGAGAATCAGACAGTTTGTGCCCAAACTATATATCAAAATGGAAAAAGAATAAAGTCATGCACAATTAGGAAATGACCAATTTGACTTTCTGGTCAAATTGTGTTTTTGTAAAACCAGCTCAAACCAACGATGCACAGAATAGAACAGACTAGATTAGCGGGAAAATTGTGCTAAAGATTGTGTCTAAGTTAATATTTTAAAGGGTGTAACTAACTTGTTTTTTGAAAAGTAGCAAACAATGTCAGATACATATAAATATCATACTGCAATTCATGAAAGCTTTGCATAAGGACCTTAAAGGATATATACACTTAAAAGTAAATGGAGAGAAGAAAAATCAAAATTTTACCCATTAAAACATTTTGAGTGTAATTCTAGAGTACGATTTTAATAAAATAAGAATAATAATCATTACAGTGCTGAGTTAGCATTTTTGTCTTGTTGAAAGTTTTAGACATACTGTCCATAACATCCATCCTTATTTTCTAAGCTACATTCTTTTGAAACAGCATGGTGGGAAGCTTCAGGCGTTTGATCAATCCAGTGTGTCTGACGAACCTAATCCTATAAAGAGCATATCTGGGGTCTGTGGGAGGAAACTAGAGAACCTACATGTAAGGTAACGTGAATTAAAGGTGACAGGGACTGAACATTAAGGATACAGTGTGAACAAGTTTAATTTCCTGAAGTCCTAATGTTACCTGGAGGACCTGCCAGCCAGTCGAGACACAAGGAAATACCAGTAGCCTACCAATAAACTGTACTAGCTGCACATCAGTCAAGATTTTCTGAGGTCCATTCATCCACATTGTTGTACAAGGTGTTGAACCTTGTCACCTGTATGCTGTGTTGACATGTGTAAGTTTTGACCAGACCATCTTGGAGACCCAGCTTTATACTTTACTTCTTCTTTCAGCTTGTCCCATTTTCAGGGATTGCCTCAGCGAGTCAACATTTTCCATCTCACCCTGTCCTCTGTATCCTAAACTTTAACTAGGATCATTCTTCTACCAATGTATCCACTGTCCCTCCTCTGAACATGTCCAAACCATCTCAATCTGGCTCTTCTAGCTTTTTCTCCAAACCTTCCTGTCTGTGTTGTCCCTCTAATCACATCATTCCTGATCCTGTCCACCCTTGTCTCTCCAAAAGAGAATCTCAGCTTCTTTAACTCCTCCACCTCCAGCTTGGCCTCCTGTCTTCTGACTATTGCTAGTGTCTCTAAACCCCACCTCATGGTTTAGAGACACTAGCAATAGACAGAAGACGACCGGACTGAACTGGACTATAAGTCGCACCATTTTCAACCTTTGGCTGAGTCGGAAACTTATACTGAGGTCCTACCTATATATCCATCCATCCATTTTCACCCCTGTTATCTGGTGACGGGAGTAGTGGTCTTTACAACTGTCCCCCAAATCCCTCTGCACTATGCCAGTCCCTCTTGAACCTTCCTGCAGGGAGACAGGGACATTGACCATGGGCCAAAGTGAAGGCAGGCATTATTTATTAATTTGACTAGTGCAACTTATATTCCAAAAATTACAGTATTTCCTTGCAACAGAATGATACTTACTGAATTTTACTGAGAAAAAAAAAATAAAGCCCACTAGAAGTTAATGGTGGAGTCTTGTAAGGACATAAACGGCTTACAGAGCCTGAAAAAAGAAAAAAAAAGTTTTTTTCCCCCTAAACCTATTTGATAAACGTTGCTCATGGATTGGCCTCCAATAGTTTCCCGTCTGTTTGGCATGTCTATTTTATAGAATATATATGGGAAATGTCAGAAGCAAGGCTCAACAAGACAGTGTTAAGTCTATGAATTGTCTGGAACGAAGATTATACTGATAATAACATGTCTGTGGTCGTTTATTGTTCAGGATTTTATACAGAGCTGCTAAATATGGCAGCATTATTGTGTGTATCTTTTTTTAGCCCAAGGGATTGAATGCCTGGGTTTTTATCACCTTGTTTGAAATCCTTGTTCTTCAGTGATCAACAAGTGGTATTTAAATTCCTTATGTTCCACATCACTGCGGTTCAAGTGATACATTGACTTTTTGTCATTTTTTACAGTGTAGAAAGAGACAGAAGCCCAGACAGCAGGACAGTTGAGTCTGTTTTCTCTGTTGTTTCTAGTCCACTCACTGGGGAGGAGCAGTCTTCTCTATTTAGGCTCATCTGACAAAGAAACTACTCAGCATTTGATTTGCAGTAGAAAACACAGTGCAGTATGTAGACTGGCTGGGATCCAGATCTTTTTTTGGCAGCTAGCGCTAGTACCTGCTGTTGAATTACCTCCCCCCCCTTTAATTACTCCGCTCTTTAAGTTGAAGAAATCTTTCATGAAATTACGTTCAATCCCCGTCATGTTTTATTTTGGCTCCCTGAACACGCTGCCCCTCCTCTGACAGATGGAGCCAAGTGAGGAGGTTAAAGATGACGCAGTTCAGCTGTGTGGGAGTGGAGAGAAACGAGGCCTGGGGCCTCAGTGGAGTGACAGCAGGAGCTCAGGGACACAAGTCCTCAGATCTGACCCACAGTCTCAGCCACTGCTCACTAACATCAAGACTTCAAGGGCTGCAGGGTCTCATACTGTGACCGTGTTGTCATTGTCACTGCTGTAGATGTTTAACTCAGACTGAACTTATACTAACTATGTGCATTTGAACTTGTCTATCAATCATTGGAAACTTGACCCCAATAGTGCATAGAAACGTGCTCTGAAAAATTATATTTTTTCTCATCTAAGCATTGGATTATAGTTTGACCCTGGGTTTCAGACTCATGAGTTCTCTAGTTTATAAATGTCATTTTTCACCAATAATAATTACATTAAAATATTTAACTAATTCACTTTTAGCTGTACATACCTTTCTGTCCTTTTAGAACATTGAATTGAATTGAATTGAATTGAATTGAATTGAATTGAATTGAATTGGATTGTTTGTTATTCCTTCCCCGAGGGGGAAACATACTTTTACAATAGCTCCAAAGCAGCGAACAAATTAGAAATAAAAGGAATAAAAATAAACATATAATGCAAATAGTATTTAAAAAAGATGAAATTTGAAGGGAACATGGTTGTTGGCCCAGGGTAGGGATGGCCTACTAGTCTCTAAAAATGCACCATCAGTCCCAGATTCAGTATTTATGGCTCAAATGTAGTCCTCCAGTGTCTCTGTCATTGGTGTGAAACTCCAGGGCTCACCATCTATGCAAGTTTGAATCCCTGTCAGGGTAGTTGGCTTTCAGTGACCTCTAACCCGGAAGGTACAGTACAAGGCAATGTTATTGAGGTGGCAGTTGTGGAGACTGCAGATTAATGGATGAATGGATGGATGCTCAGATGAATAGATAAATGGATGGATGGATAAATGCCTTTGTAGATGGACTGGCGGGAGTGATTACTGGATGGAGGGATGGAGTAATGGATTGATGGATGGGTGGTGGTCTTGGTCGATTACCGTCTTGATCAGGGTAAAGCCTATAGTTAACCCTGGTCCTCAGACTTCTTTGGGTTCATATCCTGCTGGTTTGTTTCTCCTTTTCTTCTCTACTCAGACTTGCAAGTAGTTGCTTGGTGGTTAAAATTCCATTATATTACAACTCTCTCAGTATTTATGTAGATCGGACAGGGCTGTAAAATACTGAAAACCTAACAGTTATGACCCATGGGTGTCACTCACTTGGTCAGAATAGACATAGAGATGGAACTCAATCAATTTCACCATGGCAGGATTATTATTTTTTGTTACCTTTTGAGTTTTAGGTGTTGGTGGAGAAGAGATATCCTGAAACTCCAACACTCCCAGAATGCAAAATGGAATATTTATGAGAAGCATCTCAGAAAAGACCCACCTGAACCTCAGTGAAAACTGTAGCAGCAACAGCAGATAGAGACATCAAGTCTCAGCAGCCAAACAGAGAAATCTGAGGCTCCAGTGTCCACAGGTTGACTGACATCAGAAATGTTAAATTATATAAATCTATTGCTCATGTGAAGTTAGAGATGGCAAGACAAAAGATTGTTACTAGTCTAGATCCTGGATGGATAAATGCTATGTTATGCTGTCAGTGTCATCATTTGAAGTCAGACCAGTACATCTGAACAATAAATAATTCCAGAGCAAAGACAGATTTGCTGTGTCATTTGTTCTCCAGTTAATCCCCCTCCAGAGTATTTGGGTCTAATTAGCATCTGTTTCACAACTCCAGGCACCACAGAGATTTTATCCTTGTGTAGATCTTAAAAAAAATAATGGAAAAAGTGTGTTTTAAATGATGCTGTAAGAGGTTGGTGCTACAAAATAGAGCTAGTAAATAAAGCACAGTAAATGTTTTGGCTGTTGCAAAAAAAGTAAACTTCGTACTAAAGATATAGTATTTGTTGGCAAACTGGGTCAGAAGCAGAGAGTCCAGGGTTTGATTCTCAGATGAACCGCATGCTTGGTGCCTGCCAGGTGAAGACTTTTGCAGCAGATATGTGACCAGTAATGATAAAATACTGCCTGCTGTGACAGCAACAGAGGATCTTTCACCCCTGGAAGAAGCAGCTGCTTTCAGAGGAACAGCTGTGTGTTATGGCCTGATGATCGTCCACTTCGGACAGAAGGGAGCTGTCTGATCGGTTCCAGTCACTCGGGTGGGCTCAACCTAAAGAGGATGCCTGAAAGCTCTTTTGGAAGGGTTTGTGTGTGAGGTCTGTCAGCGGACAGATCAACAGTTCTTGTTGCTGTAACGACGCAGTTGCAGAGCTGACCCAGGCCTGATGTTTGTCTCTGTGACAACTCCACAGGAACCTCAGAAAAGCTTGTGTTAATGTGGACGCATCACTGTCATTAAAGCAGGACATTCCACTTTAATCGTTGTTGAAGGTGGAGGGGACAGGGTGGCTGAGTCAGGGGGACGGCAGAGAGAATCCCTGTGATGACAGATGTTATCTTCACCCTAATTTGGCTGCTAACAGGAAGTAGATCCAATTTACTAGCAGGCAGATGGTGTAAAAAGCAACAGCCCTCACTTTCATCATTTGCAGGAGTTGGCTCTCTGATTTTATTCCAAGTAAAGTTTTTGGCTTTGCATATGAAGTACTATCCTGGTCGTCTGTTGCTGTTGCGTGTGTTTTGGACAGAAGTAAAGTGAAGACACAGTGCAAGTCTGTGTCCTGACGCCTGTCATCAGCTCCTGCTGGAAGACTCTTTGTTTATTTATTTATTTATTTATTTTATTAAAATACAGATTTCCCCTGTGGTATAGAACGAGCCAGAGTCGTTGTGTTTTCCCATGTGAATAGGGAATGCGCTGTGTTTATCAGGGGCTGATGGGAACAAATAATGACAGGAGAGGAAACCCCGAATGGGAAAGTAAATAGAAAGTGTCTTAGAGCACAGGAAGCTCTAAGTCCTGAAATCAAACAAAAAGTCAGCACTGATGAGTTTGCATCTGAATGTAATGATGTTTGACATTGAGTACATAGAACAGAATAGAAAGTACTTTATTGAGCCCAGGCTGGGAAACTGCAGTGTAGCAGCAGCAAATCATGGGGAAAGACATCTGTACTGGTTTACAGGATACTGAACTGCTGATAAAATTGATTTGACAATCAACTTCCATACATTAATTTATTTTCATCCATTTATCCAGGTCGCGGGGACAGCAGTCTCCACAACTGACACTCAAATCACACTGCACCGTACTGTACCTCCCTGCAGGTGGTGAACCCACTGTAATCCAACCACCTTAACCTGATTGATTGAATGATTTTAAACTTGCTCTATGGGCATAAGTGAAGGCAAAAATGTAATTTCATTTTTAACACTGAACTATGCTGTGAATAGTGAGCCCACTGGAAACTATGCGTGATGTGGTGGTGGATATGAGCTGTAGCCTCACAGACCTTAGATTGTTTCCTTAGCCACTAGGCCACCACTGCCACTACAATAAACTTCTTTCCCTTTATTTTCTCTTTAAACTTCCATGGGCTCTGCAAATAGATAAAAACAAAATTTATAATAATAATTTAAATAAAATTATAACTGAACAATTCTATAATGTAACTGTTTTATCCATAATGTTTATTTGCCTTTCATTTTCATTTTTTTTTCTCGATTAGAAATATAAATTCAGTTTAAATTTCCAACTAGAATAATTGTGATGTCTATATCAACAAATGTATTATGTTTCTGTGGTGTTTGGGGATATTTTCCAACAACTCAATTTTGTTTGCCAAAATAATAGTAACTAACTCCAACTGTTGTTCTCTTCCTTCAAACCATCAGTTTTTAACATTAGAGTTAAAAAAATAAATTGTTTTCAGTGCAATGTTGTAAGGTTATAAAAACAGATTCACATGCAAAGATTAATAAATTATTGAATTATTAATTCATTCTCAACCTCTCATCTGTCTTAGGGGCAGCAGTCACCACAACTGCCACCCAAATCACACTGCAGCATTCTGTCAGTCCACCTGTGGGTCAGGACAGTGCTATGCTCAGAGCACCTTAGTGGCAACCTGACAGCTGGTGAATTACGAATATTAGGAAAGTTTCTTAATTATTTTTCTGTGCTTTTTACAGACTCTGCCGTTGGCCAACATTAACAGCACCACTGAAGGCAAGTACTGCATTTTCACAGTATTTCTGATTTGTGAGGAATCAGAAATGCTAATTTCTGGTCTGTGGATACTGTTGTGTTTCTGAACACACCAATACTTCATCAGAGTACTACAGTCTACTTTGATAAACAGCTGTTTTGGTGTAAGTCTTACTCAGGGACCATGTGGTCCCCCTGCAGTCCCAGGGGGGTCCTGAGGGGCAGCTGAGCTCAGATCCAGGCGGGTTCTGCTCATGGCCTTGTTCCAGTGTTTGTTTTCTCTCCCCCTCTCTGTTTGTTCGTCTCTAGTCCTCCCTGTTCCTCCCACACTGCCTGCGTAACTGGGACACTTTCACACATGAACTCCCACAGGAAATGTTACCATACATGAAATAAACTTTTTACATGACAATGAAAGCAAAACCATGTTGTGTATGTCCACTAGAATCAAGATTTTTGTAGTCTGTGTGTCTTGAGTGGTTACTACAGTAGGTAGGTGGTGAAGGGTAGACATTTTATTGTCGCAATTGATGTCATAGACTGTACAAAGCTCCCTGGAGAGCTGTCTGCTCTGTCTCAGCTATCAGTCTTTTGTATAAATATAATGCCAAAAACATTTGTCCTTTATTTTCTATCTGGAATGAGAAGTAGTAAGAAGCAGCCAGCTGTCCAGTTCATTGTGGCAGCAACGTACTCTGCAAAGACAGATGTTCTGCCATATGCAGACGACTCGCTGATGTAATTATAATTAATGCAGCATGTAAAGATATCAGTGAAGTATTTCCCAAAAATAAAAATCACCTCGTGTGGGTTAAAAAGTTCTTTCAAATGCCCCATATAAGGACAGTGGTATATAGATACATACATGCATACATACATACATATAAACATACATACACACATACACACATACTGTACACACACAAACATACATATAAACATACATACATACATACATATATACACATGAATATATACGTATATACCCTCGTATTTCATGCATACATAGATAAATATACCAACATACATACATGCATACATTCATGCCTTTATTGTCAATGTACTGTAGGGTGTAAAACAAAATTGATAAAACAATACTTATATGTACAAACATACATTTATGTGTAGATATATATTTATATAAATACGTTTTGTGTATATATATTTATACATATATGTCTATATATTTAAGAATAATGTTTGGATATTTTTGAAATATGAAATATGTGTATAATTATTTTGTTTCACATTCAAAAAAATGTTGATTTGACACAGTTGTAAAATCATTGTGTAAAACTGCGACTTTATTACAATACCGAGTGTGTTGGCCACCTGGGTACAAAGTAGATCTGAGACTTGGTTAAGACAGAACCCATATGGGCCTCCGGGTTTACTCATGGTCCACGCCTTTTCTCTTTTATAGTTTTGATGTTCCAAGAGGTCTGGAGTCGCAGCTTCTGCAGGACCATTGAGAAGTTGGTGGAGGTGGTGCTGGAATACCCCACTGAGGTGGAGCACATTTTCAGCCCCTCCTGTGTGCCTCTGGTCAGGTGTGCTGGCTGCTGTGGGGATGAGAAGATGGAGTGTCATCCGACCAAGACCGCCAACATCACCATGGAGGTAGGAAAACACTCTGGGCTAAACGTTACATGACCATGATCCATGTGCTGTACTGCATTTGCATTTCTTCATTTATTTCTTATTTATCCCTTAGCTGTTGAAAATCCGACCCTCGGATCGGGGTCAGGAATACGTCCAGATGACGTTTGTGGAGCATCAGTCATGTGAATGTAGGTAAGAAAACAAGTCAGGATTTTTTTCATGAATATTCCTAAGTATGTGATACTATCTCTGAAAATTAAATATGTACAGAATACTTAAAAAAACATGCAATGCTCTCACATTTATAAAATGTCTGCAAACTAAGAGACAACCTAATGAATACATTGCTTCATTAGCCCAGAGGCAATGTCTCGGTCATTGGTGTGAAACTCCTGGGTTCAATTCCTAGACAAGTTTGTGTCTGGGTAGAATGATTGGCTTTGAATGGGCTCACCACCCAAAGGAAGGTACTGTGAGGTGCAATGTGATTTGGGGGCAGTAGTGGAGGCCACTGCCACCCAAGAGGCACAAGTCTTCACTTGATGGTGTAGAAGGAAGGATAGATGTGGACATACCCCGAAGTATATTGACCTAAAGTACTAGTTCTTGCATTAACGCTACAGTTACCTGTAGCCTTGTGGTACAACATAAGAAATTCTGACATATTTTCATTACTGTAGACTCATCAGTGAGTGTGCTTAAAAAGGAATATACCAGGAGTTTCCAATAGTGGATCTGCCACCCCTTGAGGGCCCTTAATGATACTGCACAAAGGCTGTGATGTTCGTCTTTTTTTGTTTTATTAATAACATATATATATATTTGTGTAAATATATGTACGCATATCTATTTGTTTTAAATATATGTATGCATTTATGTTGTATCTATGTAAACTTGTGTATTTTATATATGATTTCCATGTATTAAAAACAGATAGGGACTAGTCTACTATTTGAAAGATATAGTGTTTGTTACTTAACCAAAAGGTGCATTTATAAATAGCACTAAGGGGGCGCTGCTGTATTTTGCAGTCAAACATTGATATGGCCAACTGGTGGCGTGGGAACAGTCAGACTCATTCAAAAATTGAAAACATTGTTTGCCTCTTTGTTGGTATAGTTCTTGGTTAGTATAATGTAGAGTATCTCAGCCTATGCACACAAGCCTGGTATTCTCTAATGGAGACTGTTGTCATTGGGGGTATAGCTCAGTGGTAGAGCATTTGACTGCAGATCAAGAGGTCTCTGGTTCAATTCCGGATGCCCCCTAATAATCAGTCAGTTTTTGTTTCAGTGACGTGATATAGCAGTTAGCATGGTGGCTCTGAAACAGAAAGCTGAGGGTGCTGGGTTTGATTCTTAGATGGACCACATGCTTGGTGCCTGCCAGTGGAAACATGTTACAGTAGATATGCTCTTAACCCACATATGTGATGAATGAAGGTAAAATAAAAGTTAATTAATTATTGAACTTCACCACATAATTCGGTTTATTGGACTGGAATGAACCTCATTTAAAGACACATATTTGGCACTGACATAAGAAATGACTATCAAATAATGTTGAATGTTCATATTTGTTCCTCAGGATAAAGAAACCAGTTGTTGTGGT
>JAFBJS010001894.1:9015-37565 GCA_016785265.1 Paraplagusia blochii
TGATGATGGAATCCTAGCCATTCTATTGGTCAGTTCTTTTGTTGATATGGGTATGGATCAAGTGGAAGGAATAGACAGATGGGGACAAAAGGAAATATTATTTCCCTGCGTCCCGGCACCAATTCACCCACGGACTGGTACTGGTCCCCCACCCGGTGGTTGGGGACCACTGCTCAGTGTACAACATTTGCATAGGAAACGTGAGCATTGCAGGGAAAAGGATGAAATCTAATTGAAAAACAAACCAATGACATAATATGGACAGGTTAGGAGGGCCAGGATACAAAGCTGAGTGGACCACAGCTAGCCCCCAGGCCTTAGTTTACCTGATCCTGAACAAGAGTCAGGAAGGTTGTATTTGTGGATGAGACGATTGGATCTCAATAACTGAACAACAGGGGGCAGTGCAGCACAACAAGCAATAAGCAATTAAAAAGAATAACAGAACACTTGGAGACCAGCCCCAAAAAGTCACATGACGTCAGCACACCAACCAGGTGTTTACACTGTCGTTACCTCTGACTGCAGCGGTGACTCAGATCATTGTTTTATGATGAAGACAGAGTCGTCAGTCAGAGGCGTATTTTGGATTTCCAAACGGTTTTTATTTTTCCCATGTTGAACACAGAGTCAGAGTGAAGATACAAAAACAATAAATAGAACAGACTGCAGAGGTGTGTGTGTGTGTGTGTGTGTGTGTGTGTGTGTGTGTGTGTTTCAGGCGGCGCGGGGGCTGTAGTAGGGCAGGGCTCTGATGAAGGCGTCCAGTCGACTGCTGAAAAGTTCACTGTCCAAACTCTGGCCTAAAACGCACACGGGGTTCTTCACGATGTACTCCACGTACAGCTGTGACACACACACACACACACTCGGGTTAGAGACAGAGGGAGTTCACTCCATAACGAATGGCACAGAAATAGTTTTGACAAATCAAAAATCCAATAAAACCGGACGAATACCGAACTATTTCACAGTAAACTGTGCCACAATTTTTCAGTTGTGCGTTGTATCTTCTGATCGGGCCTGATTTTTGGCCTAGTCATGTGACTCGCATTGCTTAGTGCAGTGGTCTTCCTCCGGTGCTGATAAGAACTTACGTTCCTGTAGATTTTTTGCAGGTCCTCCCTGGCATTGGGCACAGACAGGTCGGTGTTCATGACAAACTTCAGTCCACTGGGAGTCTCGTAGTAATGAAGACGATATTTGCTGGTGTGAAAGGACAGGAAGCCGTCCTTCCTGCAGACACAGGAGTTGCTAAGGACAATTACACAAGAAGAGAAGACACACAGACAGACAGACAGACAGATACATAGGCACCAGAGGGACAAGGATACATGTCCAGCGGGGACATTTTACTGACGAAGGATCGGATGGAGAAGAGCATACCATACATCAGCTTGTATTCCTGCAGAGAAAGAGAAGGAGAGGAGAAATAACTACAACACCATCTGAGCCTCAGCCGTCCCATTGTTGTCTCCCTCAACATCTGAAGTCCACAACCTTCTTTGTGCCAAAGACTGGTTAATTGTCCACAGAACATAATCTCTAGTGCATGGTAGATTAATAAAACATGATGATGAAACGAATCCAGGTTAATCTACTGAGGATCAACTATATCAGCAGCGTCTTTGTAACCTTGTCTTGTCTTTAATTGCAGAACTCCCGGCCTCCAGGTGGTGGAGCACTTTCGAAGGTGTCTCATAATAATAATAAATACTAATAATAATTATTATTGTTGTAATAATTATTATTTGTAGGCTCTTCTCCTGTCTCTTCTCTAGATCTTTGACCCTGAGCTAAAAAACTTTCCAAACACCAGCTTCGAGGTTTCCAATTAAACATAATGTCTGCTGTGGGGGTGGAGTAGACCTTTGAAGAAGGTTAGATGGACCGGTAGTGGTTCCTAACCCAGGGGTTGGGGATCACTGTCTACATCACCTCATCTTTGGAGATTCCTGCTTGCTTTTTTCGGTTCCACTCATTGTAGTAGAGGCAGTTTCCATTCCGGTCAAATATGTAGAGATTGTGCACAGTCATCTGAAATAAGTTACAACAAGAGTGACAGGTGTTATAAATATAAATTAACACGGAATTAAATCGCTTTAAAAAGGGTATCAATTCAAATACTTGTACGAATCCAATGTTGTGAATTGAAGTGAAATACGCTGTTATTTTGCAGTCTATTTCACCCACTTTACTGTATTTAACCGAGCTAGGTGTCCCGGTCGGCTAAGATTCATAAGTCAACTATACCTCCACTAAAGAAAACAAATATATCTATAACACTGGCACATAAATAAAAAACACGTTGTTACGTAGTAAAAGAACATTCGTTATCTTTTAAACCGACGTTTTTTCACCTTAACAGCGAGAGTAGCTGTGTTTACCTTCTCTTCCTGTTTTTCGCAGGACCCTGGTGCCTAGGTGTCCATTATTATGCCAGATTAAATCTCATCCCTGATGTAATTTGGCTTCTTCGGGAATGCGTTAAATTATTTTGGAATAAATTACACTATAATATGAACATCTATTCTTAAATAACAATAAATAAATTTGTTGAAAAAAAACACAGAATTTTAGATTCTTGTCAATAACCCGTTCTAACGGTGTAAATCCGGCACTACTAGGTTAGACTTCGGATAGAGACGCAATAGCGGCTACATCGACAATGATGCCCGAAATTGTGCAGCGAATTTCCTCTAAAAATGACATGGTACCTGAATGGACAAGCCAGGAAGTCAGCACTGGGGTGAGTTAGGGTACAAAGGAACGGGACAAGACCGAAGTGGAATGTTTTCCGTTTTGAAGAGGAGTGTTTTATCACTTAAAGGTGGCGAATGAGACAGCAGTAACCGGGGAGCTAACGGTGGCTAACGGCTATGTGTGGTTTATTTGTTGAACAGCAGTCTGATGTTTAAAGACCGGCACATCCTGTCAAACACCCGTTACCAATATAGAAATTCCGAGTCCCAGTGTGGTTGGACCTGGAAGGAGATTAAAATTTAAGAAAAAAACTCTTGGCCATGGGCTAAATACAACGAAAACCGGTCCTTATCCAATGAGGGTCTGAAGTGAAGGGAACATTTAGAAAAATCCAGAAACAAATTTGATTTGTTTCCCTAAAACAGGATGTTTTATGAATAATGTCTTTGTGGGGTTAGAAAAATAATTATTTAGCAAGTATTAACACAAAAGAAGATGTATTTATTACATATTCTGTATGTATTTATTACAATGAAAGTGACAATGAGTGATTACAGGACGGTGGCGAGACCAGCCATGATTGATGGATTAGAGACTCTAGGAATAGACAGGAGACAGACCTGGAGGTGGAGGAGTTAAAGATGCTGCTGAGATTCTCTTTAGGAGGGACAAGGATGGACAGGATCAGGTATGAGGTGATTAGAGGGACAACACAGACAGGAAGGTTTGGAGAAAAAGCTAGAGAAGACAGATTGAGATGGTTTGGACATGTTCAGAGGAGGGACAGTGGACACACGTTTGTAGATCAATGATCCTAAAGATGGAGCTACCAGGTAGGAGACACGGAGGAGATTGATGGATGCATTGAGGGAGGACATGGAGGTAGTTGGAGTCAGAGTAGAGGATTGAGAGAACATGGGGAGATGGAGAAGGATGATTCACTGTGGAAACACCTGAAGAAGAAGGGACAAGCAGGAAAAGAAGAAGTGATTCTTTTAGGAAACTGCATCAGTAACTTCTACCTGGCTTCTTTACAGACCACCATCATGGCAGTGGAGTATGATGGAGGAGTTGTGATCGGTGCAGACTCTCGCACCACGACAGGGTGAGTTTGACTCTCAGCTCTGTGTTAAGACCAGACCAGATCAGTACAGTACAGTACAGTACAGTTCAGTTCAGTTGTGTTCCCCTGTCTCTTTAGAGCCTACATCGCCAACAGAGTCACAGACAAACTGACTCGCATCCATGACCGAATCTACTGCTGCAGGTCAGTGATCCCCCCACAGGTCACAGGTCAGGTCACAGGTCAGGGACTGAATCTGTAACTTGTTTTTTTTAATTGAACTCCTCAAATGTGTTTCAGGTCTGGATCGGCCGCTGACACTCAGGCCATAGCAGAAGTGGTCAACTACCAGCTGGGCTTCCACAGGTCTGTACCAGTCACAGACCGCGGTGTGTTTCATCACTGACACCGTCACTGGTGTTCATTTGTTCTCCTTCACCTTTCCGCAGCATTGAACTTGATGAGCCCCCCCTGGTGGAGACCGCAGCCAATCTCTTCAGAGCGAGCTGCTATCGCTACAGAGAGGAACTGACCGCTGGGATATTGGTGGCAGGATGGGACAAGAGGAAGGGTGGTCAGGTAAAAAAATAGGTTTTCTTCATCCTGTACTTCTATTGTCTGGACACTAGATGGTGCTCCTGCTGCTTAAAGTAACATTCTGGGGTTTTATGGAGTCCATTCTCCTGTGTGACTGTTTATCCCGGTGTCTCAGGTGTACAGTGTCCCCATTGGTGGCATGTTGGTGAGACAGCCCGTCTCAATAGGTGGCAGCGGCAGCACTTACATCTACGGCTTCATGGATTCAAACTACAAAACCGGAATGACCAAAGAGCAGTGTCTGGAGCTCACGGCTGCAGGTACGGTACATTCCCCGCCTGCTGCGAAACTACCGGACTGAACAATTCTCACAGATCGTAAATGTCTTTCTGTCCGTCCTCAGCTCTGTCTCTGGCCATGGAGAGAGACGGCTCCAGCGGGGGTGTGGTCAGACTGGCCTCCATCTCTGAGGAGGGAGTGGAAAGAAAAGTCATTCTGGGAAACCAGCTGCCTCGCTTCTCTTCACACTGAGCACACGGAGACACAGAGTGAAGATGATCATGATGTTGTTAATAAAGTTTGTTTAGATCTGTTTGGATTGGATTTTTATTTCCTTATGAAGTTGATTAACTGCCTTAATTTTCCAACGGGAACTACTGAGGAATAAACAAATTTCTGTATCTATTTAGCTGTCTGTCTGTCTGTCTGTCTGTCTGTCTACCCATCCAGCTGTGTCTGTGTATCTGTCTGTCTGCCTGCCTATTTTGACTGTATTTAGAGCTGTCTCTGTCGACCCCTCAGCTCTGTTTGTCCAACAGTTGAGTTTTAGATGTGGTGTGATGAGCCAAGAGGTGGCGCTGTCTGTGCTGGAGAAGAAAACACTTTTTAAAAAAAGTTGACCTTTTCAGCTGCTGGTGAAACACCAGCTGCTGCCCTGTGTGAGTCATTTGGGCAAAAATCTTAACAATGCATTCCAGACCCTGGTGGAGGAAAAGGGGAAGAGACAGGAGAAGAAGAGAACCAAAATAACAGCTCAGTGGGAATTCCATTGTTTTCCAGAATAATTCCAATTCCAGAGGTGGGTCTTTGGAGAAGATGCCTGACAACGTGCCGTTCTTCTGTCTCCACTGAAGGGCTGAATACAGCATTTCACAAACGCGTATACGTTTGGTCTCCAGTCTACCAAAGTCGCCCCCTAGTGGCCACATTGTAGATGCGACTTTAAATGTTGTCCACAGTCCAGTTGTAACGAGTGTTAATTATCCCACTAACATGCAATACAAACTGGTCAGTGTTGTTTTTATGAGCGATGGGGAATTTTGACCGTGTCCAGCAGGGGGCAGCAGAAGCGACGGTGTAGTCTTTCAGCCTCATACTTTAAGCGTCTCGTCTTTCGGAGCTGCTGGTGAACAGGTGACAGTCAGAAGGTGAAGATCAGGACCTGGAGAGGCGGTGACCAGGGTCTGAACTGTCAAAGAGCCACGGAGACAAATGTCTTCTGGTCACGGAGGTTTGTGGGTTTGGAGGCTTGAGTCAGAGACAGAGTTAAAGGAACAGTCTCAAACTATCACATCAGCACAAATCAACTTCTATGAAACATTTTTTATTTTCCTTTTTTCCACTTTCCTGTACCTCAGGTTGGAGGCGGGGCTGCCGCCCGTCTGACAACGTCCTGTCGTCCTCTCCTATTGTTTACCATGGCTTGGCACAGAAGTGACAGTTTCCCACCAATCCTGTCTTCCCTGTTCCCTCCACTTCAGTCTCCACTCCTTCTCCTCCTCCCTGCCAAAGTTCTCCTCTCTCTCTCACCTCAACCTCCCCTTCTTCTTCTACGTACAGTTTTTGCCTTTTTTTTTTAGATCACGGCCTCGGCCTGTACTAGATACTGGTACCAGACTCGGCCTATCTAGTATGAACAGGACGCTTACAGACGCTGACACTAGGTGGCGGAGCAGCTCACACCACATCACTCCTTCACTTTACTTTGTTGACTTCCTTACGCAACCCTTGCGATTTTTCCACATTTGTGTTTTCATTATCTACGCTAATCATGAGTCCGAAGAAAGTGAATGGTTAAAAACCAGGGCCACAGTGGTGGCCTAGTGGTTAAGGAAGTTCACAAGGCTTGAATCCAAGTTCTAACGTACAGAACTTTCACTGGACTCTCCATCCACAGGAAGGCTGACAGTATGGAACAGTGTGATTTGGGTGTCAGAGGTGGAGACTGCAGCTCCTGAGACCAGGGAACAGAGAAGACGAAGATGAATGAATGAATGACCATCACTAACAAGATGAATTCTGCTCAGTGTTTCTCAACTTTAGGACATTTAACCCTTAATCAGAAGCAACAAGGATGGAACAACAGGAGAAAGGTCTCAGGAGTGATCTGTGATGGAAGAGAGTCTTCAGCTAAGGTGAAGGGACGGTGGAGAGACCAGCCATGATGGACGGATTAGAGACACTAGGAATAGACAGAAGAAAGGAGACAGGAATGAAAGATGCTCCTGAGATTCTCTTTAGGAGAGACAAGGATGGACAGGATCAGGAATGAGGTGATTAGAGGGACAACACAGACAGGAAGGTTTGGAGACAAAGATAGAGAAGACAGATTGCTTATACACATCTTAAGATCCTAGAGATGGAGCTACCAGGTAGGAGACAAAGAGGAGATTGATGGATGCAGTGAGGGAGGACATGGAGGTAGTTGGAGTCAGAGTAGATGATACAGAGGACAGGGTGGGATGGAAACTGTTGACTCGCTGTGGCAACGCCTGGAAAAGGGACAAATCAAAAGGAAAAGAAGAAAATCAGCTTTTCACATTAATTTAATTAATGTGTATTTTAATTTATATCAGTAACTGTACTTAATATAAATACTTAATATATATGTTGTTATATTTACTGTATGTTTCCCCAAGCAAGTGGTGATTGTCTCTTAGCATTACAGGGCATTATCGCCACCTATTGTTACGAGGTGTGAATAAACGACTCTTCAATGCATGAAGAATAAACTCTCTTCAAAATAAAAGCCTTTTTCATTGTCCAGACAAAGGCCTGAGACCCACCAGTTGAGAATCAAAGTTTTAGGAGCTCCAGAATGGATTAACCATTTTTTTCTACTTCCTCCTCCTCCGCCTGGTTCTCTGCCCTGTTTCGTTCACACCTCATCACACAAAGAGGATAAAGACACGTTGAGGGAGGGTGAGACAGACACCTGACCCACCTCCTTTGTCCTCCCCCCTCCCTCCCTGTGGTCGGTGACACCTTTCAAGTGTCGTGACATCATTGTCTCTCCCTCTGCTTCTCACCTGCTGTGAATGGAGCTTTAGGTGTGAAATTTTAACCTCCTCAATAAAACACACACACACACACACACACCCTCCCTTCCCCCACATCAGCCTCACCTCCGCCCCTCCACACACTCACACTCACGCTCACACACTGGTCGGCCTGAACACAGGTAGAGTAGAAAACTTCATCGTTCCTTTTCATCTCTGGAGGAAACCCGATCGCTCTGATCCCGTCTGAACTGGACCAACTGTCGCCGCCAACACCAGCAGTGCACTCTGGGAAATTGGTTTTTGATGAGAACCAAATGAATCCGAATTGTCAATAGAAACTGCCTCAGTGTCCACTCCCTGGGTCCTGATTGGTCTGTTGTTTATTTTGTCTGTAGAATGGTTGGTTTCAGCTCCAGGAGGACGGGATAGACGTCCTCTCTGGTCGTCTCCCTGGTCTTGAAGTTTGCTCCAGGTTGTTGCTGTACCTGAAACCAAACAAAGACCGGGACGGGGTTTTACAGCTGACCGCCCGGGGGGCGTCGTTGGAGATCTCTGTCATCCTGAGACACTGAATCATGTCAACAACATTACTGTCCAGCCCCTAGATATGAGCCACCCAAGATACAAGTGTCCCAAGTTATAGATTAAGGCAGGGGGCTCGCGGGCCACAACTAGTCCTAAAATTGGACACAAGGGCCGAGTCAAGAGCAGAAAGAGGGAGGATTTGTTTGAACCAAGATAATTGGCACGTAAAAGTGCTGTGTGAAAAGATGCTAGCCTAAGATGCTACATTTCCAATACCCTTTATGACACCATTTACTGGGGAAACACAGGTATTGCAAGCAAAGGGCAGGAGTAAAATGATAATATAAAATAAATTATTTAATTTGAAGCTCAGCGGGCCGCATTTGGCCCCCGGGTCTTAGTTTGCACATGCCTGGATCAAGGCAATAATAAGGATTTCTTCTTCTCTCTCTCACTGTGTCTCTCTTGGTCATTTGACCAATATATTTGTTATATACTGGTAAAATAAATCTATGCTTAGATGAAGGATTTATTATTTTATTAATTGATAGTACATTTCTGGGGCTGGGAGGTCAAATATTAAATATCTGATTATATCGTTTTTATCCAAATACTTAATTTTTGATCATGATATTCCAGTATATATGGTAAAACACTGGCATTGTTTTATTGAATTTTCATTATTGGAGGATGAACCCATATTCACTTTACCAATATCATCAATCACACTGATATTATACGACATCCTTATTTATTTGTTATTTTTACTGGAAAAAATTCCATCTAGAATTTTCCAATTCTACTATTTCCAAAGAATCAATTGCACTGGTATCTGGTGCTCGCCCCAGTATTGATCTACTTCACTCTGTCTGTGATATAAACCTGATGTTTATTCTCTGCTTCTCTGTTTCGTCTCTATTTAAGGTCCTTCATGGGTCAGGAGTGGCCAAACTGTGGGGCGGCAGCCCAATGCAGCTCGTTTGACTTTTTAATTCCGGTTCACAAAACATTTTCAGATGATGTCATCGTCATAAATTATTCCATAATTATTAACACCTGCAATGCCCACATTTCCTCTCGTTGGATTTGTTAGGTTCAGGCAAGAGCAAACTAAGGTCCGTGGGCCATTTGTGGCCCATCCGGCTTTCTAATCCGGCCTGTCAAGTTCTCTAAATTATATTATTGAGATTACATTTCTGCCTTTTCCACGCAGTCCTGCATTTCTACTTTCAGTGGTAAAAAACAAACAAACCATTTTTAGCATTTTAGCCCATGACTTTCACATGACATATATCTCATTTCACACAAACGCTTCGTCTCCTCCTCCTTTGCTCCCGTCAAATTTTATTACCCATTGTGGCCTGCGAGTCAAAAACTTTGCTCAGTTCTGTCTCCTGACTCCAGACTTCATAGATTAGACTGTGAACAGTTGTTTTCTTCCTTTTTTTGGACCATATTGTATAGATTTGTTTGATTTCATCTGGAAATGTCTTCATAACTTGATGATAAAATTAAACAATCAGCTCTAATCTCAACTTTTTGTTGATTCAGTGACTTGTTTAATGGAAAGAAAATGTGAAGAAAAAAAAAACTCAGTTTTGAGTCAGTTGTACACTTTAGTTCCTAACTTTGTTAACACGCATCATTGGATTGTGATTACAGCGTCGTGGGGATAATTCAGTCCAACCAGAACTGGGAATCAGATGAGGGTGGAAGGAATTCTGGACAAAAACCTCAAGCAATGTAAGGCAGAACAGAGTCCTGACGAAAGACATGAAGACAAGAAAAGAACTCATGGGGAACAATGGCCAGAAAATTAAAGACGGTGTCTGCTTGTCTTTGACAAAACCTTGACCTTAGTTTAAACAAATCTATGGAGTGGAATGAAGACGAGGAATAAATGGACTTGGATTAGAATTTCAATATTAAATATCATCGACCTTTTCTCCTTCTCTGCAAACCAGAACGTTCTCAGAGCTGATCCCTGATGCAGTCCCACCTCCACCTTAAAGTCTTCTGTCCTTCCAACAGCTCACCTCACCACAGTTGGACTATTCTCACACGTGTCCTGCACCAATCTAACATACTTCTCTGCCACTCCTGACTTCCTCAAATAAAACCACAGTTCCTTCCTTGTCTCCCTGTCATAGGACTTTTCTAAATCTACAAAAACGCAACAAAGCTCCTTCTGACCTTGTCTGTTCTTCACCATCGGTGGAACTCTTTCTAGACATGAAACCAAACACACAAATGTTCACAAATCTCCACTTTCTCCCTCAACCTGGCTTCAACGGCACTTTCCCAAATCTTCATCGTATGGCTCATCAAATATTAAAGATTAGGATTAAGAAAACCTTTATTTGGAAATTGTTTTTGCAACAGCACAGGTATAGAAGCGGTGTTAAGAGTAGTTCGGATAAAAACACAAAAGATATACACTATAAAACAATCCGATAAACACAATATACAATAGTGTAGTGTGGTAGTGACGGCTCAAAACAGAATAGACATTAACATTGAACAGTATAATGTTAGTTTGTAGTTGATCTGAACATCATACTTCCTACGGATTTACATCTCCAGTCCTCAGGCATAAAATATGATATAATATAATATAATAATAAAATGAAATATGTATATATTGTATTATATATAATGAAATCTGAATCACATCTGTTCTTTCTGTGATTCTAATAACAGAATCACTCGCCCCGCCTCTACTTGACTGACACGTGTCCAAGCCAATCAAAGGCGCTCGCTGTGTGTGGGCGTGGTTCGTGGTTCCTCCAGAGGCGGAGTCACAAACTTGTGTCCCGCAGCACTTGTCCCAAACTTTTCCTAAGGACAAAGTGGATAAAACTTCTACAAACACACGGAAGCGCAGAGAGCCAGGATCAGAAGCGGGATCCCCAGACACCTGTACCCGCTCTGGAGATTACTTCACTCCGCTTCTCGCTCTGTCGCACACCGCTGCGTCCCGCAATCCGAACACCCTGCCCCTCGCGGCTCTTTCGGTGCGAGTATCGGAGCCCGTGTCCCGGTGCGGGAGGAAGCCGCGCCCCGCAGCTCTGGACCGAGATCGGACCGAAACTCCTCTGTCCTGGACCTGACTCCCTCCTAGAATCACAGCTAGAAGAGGAGGAAAGAACAACCTTGAACTTTTTTTAAGTTCCAATGACTCGGCCGGAGCAGAGAGAGCCCAGCTGACGCTCACTGACCCGGGATCGATCGCTGTGATCGGCGAGGAATATCGTACAGAGGTGGGACTGGATCGGAATGGAGGTTCGAGTATCTCCAGGACTGGCCTCGTTCTCCCGCGGGCTGAGGCTGCTCCTCCTCCCGCAGCTGCTCCTGCTGCTCCTGCTCCCGTGTCGCTGCGGAGCTGACGAAGGTAAGAGGAGGTCGAGCCGGATGATCGATATCTCGGCCGGGAAGGAAACAGTCCGTGCTGATCGATATCAGATGATGAGGTGATCAGCAGCAGGAAACGACCTCTTATCAAACATCTGCAGACGTCAGGATCGATCGATCAGCAGAGCTGTCAATCAATCTATAATCAATCAAATGGTTTCAAGTAATAACACAGAAAGTGTTGACGCAGATTAAACATCTGTTGCTTTAATCTGTACTTTATTATCGTGTAATTAGTCTGAGGTTACGGTTAAGATGTCTTTAATTAGTCTGTACAAAACTATCCCAGAGTTTGGTTTAGTGGAATTAAACCGAATCACCTGTGGTTTTAACTGAGCTGAAAACATCGTTACTGTAATTCATGTGAAATTAGGATTATTTTTCACTCAATAAAGTACCGCAATTATTCGTTTAATTAAACTTATTACTGTTGGACTAAAATAAGACCAATATTTACACAAATTGGGTTTCACGTAGAATAACCACCATGTTAATTCAAAGATATAATTGTTGTAATAACTTATTTTAAATTAATTCACGGAAAAGTCGTGAGATTGAGATTATTAAGGCTAATACTGTCGTTACTGCAGCCCAACGCTCAATTTGTGGTCAAATAATCGAATCAAAAACTATTCCAGAGTTAAACGTAACCTAGTCATTATCGTAAACTTTTTAAATTCGCTTGTTTATAAAGAAACTTTCTGTATTTAATGTGACTTTAGGCTTATTAGAAACAATCTTGTCGTCGACGTGAGGCTTATTCACTACATTTATAACCGCCGTTATATGTTTAAATTCATCATTCAAGTCTTGGACTAAGTTGGGTTTCACGTAAAATGTCCACCATCTTAATTCTAAGGGATAATTTTTTAATTATTGCTTAGTTTACGAACTTGGTCCCATTTTGATTAATTATTTAACGTTTACTTGAGCTAACTAGCTGAAATACTAGCGTGAGCTAGCTCCAATAAATACAAATGGTCAAATTATGTTCCGTTTAATGAAGTTCAGGGTAATAAAAATAAATCAACATTTAGTTAAACTGGTTTAAAACGTAGTTTCTTTGTTTTCAAGTAAGTTAAATAAACAAAGAACTCGCTACCATTAATTTGTTGTAAATACATGCGTCAAATTAGTCGGAACAAGGTTCGTTTAATGTCTCTTGTCACGGAAAATTGATAATTGAGATAAATTACTTTAATTCACTTGGATAAAAACTGTAATAAATCACCATAATTAACTATTCCGCAGTAATTGACGGTAATGTAATCTAACTAATGTGAAGTCCAGTTTATTTGTATTTATCCAACTGTATTTAGCTACTGTTCAAGAGACAAGACATGTAAAAACCACTGGAATTATAAAGAAATGGAGGTAAATGGTGTTTAAACAGCGTAAACCTGATGATGAACATCATTCTGAAGTGAGTCTGAACGTCTCACTAACCATGAAGATGAGTCAGTGTTTATTCAAGTGTCATTCACCAGAATAAATGCTGTTTTAGCTTAATCCACAGTTTATTTGACAAAAACAAATCTGGACAAAGACACTTGGAGTCGAGTTCTGCATAAACCTGTAACATATGAAGTATTTCCAAAGTTAAGACACTTTGGAGACATTATTATCCAAATTAGAAATTGAATCCCATAAAGTCTTGACATCCACAATCACAGTTTGAGATCAGAGTTTATTTTCCTGCAGCTCTGACTTGGTTGGTTTTAATTTGGTTTAATTTAGGCTCAATTTGGAGGAAATGTTTTTTTAAAGTCTCGCGTTGCTGACAAAATATCAACTTAGGCGACCCTGTCCGCTGACCTGAGATTAGCTTCAGATTTGAAGAGATAAGATCGACGGAATTTTCAGGTTCATTTGAGTTTAAAAAGAGTTCAGGTTTACGTTTATATTTACATTTTTAGCCGAAGCGACTCAGGTAGGAGGGTCAAGATCAGCGATGCCATGTGGTTCCTCTGGGAGTCAAACCCAGACCTGCCGGCAACTACACACACCCTTAAGTGCAGTGGTGGTTTCATGGACTTAATGCCTAATTTTCTGAGTGTCTTCTTGTTTATTTCTGTTGACGTGAACAAACAAAAGGCTAAGTGAGCTGAGCTTTGAGGTTTGTCAACCCCAGGTTTGTTGGCAGATGTTGTAGCAACAAAAATGTAAAACTTAACGACAGTTGTGGCTGTGGTTGAAAATCCAGATCATAAAAACACACACACACACACACACGTTGTATCTGGTGATAAGGCTGCTGCGCAAGAATGAGGATGTTTATACAAGACACACACACACACACGCGTGCATGCGTGTGATCATGTCAGGGCAGACATTTTTACGTCTCTGTGAGACAGAACAGGAAAGGCAGCGACCCCTCGGCCGGGTCTTGAACCCCAGACCTGCTGCTCTTTTTACCCCGACCTCTGGACACTGGTCTCCAGAAAAAAAGTTGTTTTTTTTTGTCTCGAGCTCCTCATCAGTCGAAACCTTACATTAGTGACCCATCACAGTCACATGACATCATTGTGACATCACAGCCCACGGTGTCGACACACGCTGTGATCAGTGAGACATGTAGTTGCCGCTGGCGTTCAGACACCTGAACCTGCGAGGATCCTGCAGGAGGAAACCTGAATCCTCACACACACACACACACACACACACAGGATCGTGCACATGCGTGTGCACGTGTGTAATTACAGTGTAGCCGTTCTGCTGAGAAGCAGCTGAGGAATGAATGACCGTCTCACACACACACTCCCTGCTTAACTACCAGTTTAGAAAGAGCACGGGTGCAGACTACCCATGATGCATCACCAATGACAGACTTATGCAGGAAGTGACATTAGAACAGGTGTTCAATTATAGCATGACTTAAACCTGACGTACAAAGGAAAATAACTCCCTTATTGCAGATTGGGACAAACTTGGTCCCCTGAGGTCAGGAGGATGGTACGGTGGTGCAGTGAGGTTTGGGTGGAGACTACTTTTAATTTATGGAACTAAATATTGATTTATAAATCCTAGTTTAAATGTCTTGATGTCTTGAAAGTTTGGCAACAGTAACTCTTAGACTGAAAAGGAAGCTTCATCAGAAAGAATCATTTACCCTAATGACTGGACCTGGTAACAGATAAGAGAACAAAGATGGATGGATGGCCTGTTATTAAAGATTATTTATTAACTTTGACATTTTTTAGGTTTTTTTTCCCTTCTTCACGTGGAACATTCAGGTCAATAAAGTTAACCTGACTTGGTTCCCTGTCTGGGTGAAGGTCACATGATTTTTCAACCCGCTCAGACGGAGCATGGACTTAATATACAACATGTGCGGAATCTACCAAAAATGGTAACTTTTCCCATCGAGAGTTAGATCCAAGTTTTGACCTTGGAACGCAGAGTTATAATTTAGAATGAACGGCAGAGCTGGAGATGATGAAGTCCAGGATGAAACCTGACTGATCCACAGATGGAGAAGAACCAACCCGGAAATGGAATGAATTATTTACATGTGTTTACAACAAAGGGATTAAAACTTAATATTGTAAACTCGCAACACGTAGCCTGTCGGTCTGTCTTATCAAAGGTGCAGTGACTGGTGTCTTGTGTCCATTTCTGTCTCACTGATCGTCCCTGTCTGTCTCTTAGAGGTTTTGATGAACACAAAGTCGGAAACAACGGACCTCCGGTGGACGAACCATCCTGCTGACGACCATCAGGTAGTTGAACCAACACACCAAACTTTTCGCATCCAGCTTGGGTTAACCATGCTAATCCATACCCTTGTACGCCCTCTATCTGCAGTGGGAGGAAATGAGCGGACTGGACGACGAGGCGAACATGGTGAGGACCTATCAGATCTGCACGCCCAAGAGTCCGTCGGCGTATTGGCTGAGGACCCGCTGGATCCCGAGGCGAGCGGCCACCACGCTGTACGTGGAGATCCGCTTCACCATGATGGAATGTTCTGGACTGAACCAGCGCCACTGCAAAGAAACCTTCAACCTCTTCTACTACCAGTCGGACAGCGACGTGGCCACGGCCACGCAGCCGGCCTGGATGGAAAACCCTTACACCAAAGTTACCACAGTCGCCGCCGACCACCTGCTGCGTCCTGGGGGCGACCGGCGCTCCAACGTCAAACTGCTGCGACTCGGGCCCCTGAGGGCCGCGGGTCTGTACTTGGCCTTCCAGAGCCAGGGGACCTGCATGGCCCTGTTGTCTGTACGGGTTTTCTACAGGAAGTGTCCACAGATGCGTCGCGCCTTCGCAGCTTTCCCTGAAACCATCCCTCACTCTCTGGTGGAACAGGTAACTGTTGGCCTTAAATACCTTCTTATCAAAATAAGAGCGTTTTATTTTTACAATTATAAATATGGAAGTTCAGCTATACTGGCCAATATTAACTTAAATTATTATTGGCAAAAATTGGTATTGCAATACCAGACAATAACACAATGTCTGGGTTATGTACGGGAATCACACATAGGATTCTGGGACGTTTACGTCAGTTTTGGAAGAAAACAACAACACATATTGTAATGTGTTTAGAGAATGTTAGCAAAACACTTATCATTTAAAAAAAGTGAGAAAATATTGAACAAACATGAAGGAAAAGATTTTTTTTGAGATACAGGAGTTTGTTGGTTTTCGCAGCAGGCCAGTAATGACACTGGACCAATAAGGAGTCCATGTTGTGGATGGTTACCTAGTTCGGAATCATTAATTAATTGAGTAATTAGTCAAACATTAATATCAGACCTTTCAATCAAAATAAAAGCCTATTATTTTTTTGTGTAACCTTTCTCGATGTGTGTTACAGGCTCAAGGCGTGTGTGTTGAGAACGCCGCAATGCCGCCAGGAGAGCAGACGAGACCTCCCAGCATGCTTTGCGGCGAGGACGGTCAGTGGGTGGGTCAGCCGACATCCAGCTGCGCCTGTCGTCCCGGGTACGAGGCGTTGGAGTCCGAGGTGCGATGCCGAGGTGAGGAGCAGAAGTTTTTATACCGTAGATCATTTTAGATTATTTTCAGAATAAAAGTATGGGAATAGACAGATCAATAAAAAAAAGTAGCAGTCGGAGCTGGAGAGAGCGCACGTGTTATCATTGCTACCACTTAAAATTCCTCACACACACACAGAGTATAAACAGGGGCCAGTGGTTTAAACAGAGGCTGGAGTTGATTAGACTCACTGAGTCAGGGAGACAGAGAGAGAGAGACATGTGTTGACAGAAGAAGCAGAGTGGGGAACAACAGAGAGACAGACAGACAGAGTCTGGTCCGTCCACAGGGACCAGACATTTTTCTTCATTCCCTCTCTGTTCCTTCCCTGTTCCTACTCATCCCATGCTGCGAGAAATGAAGAAGCAGAAATGTTCTCTGGCTGCAGACACACACACACACACACACACACAGATGAAGTGGTGAATACAGCCTCACATTAAACACACTAATGGAAGTGGAATGCGGCCCCGCGTGTTTCTGTTGGTGGTGGATGAAAGCGGCGAGGCCACAGACGGTTTGGTTGTCGGAGCTTCCTGTTATTCTCCGCGGGGTCAGGGGGAGGATGTGCTGCAGCGCTGGTTCTGGCAGAAGGGTGAGGGTGAAGGGTGAGGAAGAGGGAGTGGGGGGGGCCCGGGGTCAGAGGTCAACCCGTGCTGCTGGCGCCCCTGCAGGACACTGGTGCGAGTGTGTGCGTGCGTGACTGGAGCTTGGCAGGGGTTGCCGCGGTGACATCATGGCAGCACTTTCCACATCCTGCCGAAGCCCAAGGTCACTTCCTGTCTCTGATTGTCTCGTCCCTCCCTCCCTCTCTCTCCCTCTCTCTCCCTCTCTTGTCTGTGATCTCCCTCATCCGGACGACCGTCGCATTATTGTTTGGAAAACAAAGACGTGTCTGCCGGACAGGTCTCATGTGTCCATCTTTTAACACGTCCCTCCTCCTCCTCTGTGGTTCCTACTGAAACCATAAATCTGTCCTCACTGTTGGACACACATTAACGTGGACTATTGTCAGCAGCACAGTTTTCTGACAGATGGAAGTGAAAAAGAAAAAAAAATGAACCCATGATGACAAACTGTGTCTCCCCTCAGCCTGTCCATCGGATCACTTCAAGTCTGGGTCGGGACTCAGCGGGTGTCGGCCTTGTCCAACTTACAGCAGCACCAAGGTTCCAGGCTCAGCCTACTGTCCCTGCTACACCGGTTACTATCGGGCCGACTCAGACCCGCCACATGCTTCATGCACCAGTAAGTCCAGCACTGTCTGCATGAGTTCTGGGTGTCCTATTGGACAACGGATGTTACTTAAGTCACTGGTTCTCACCTGGTCTCACTGGGACCCACATTTTCCTCTGGTCCTAAAATCGCGACCCACTCTCATAAAATTCAAACCAAGCAAATAAATTTTCTAAACAATAAAAATACTTCTTTTAACGTATTAATTTTAATCAGCAGAGTGTGCCTTTCAAAATAAGAGTTTTACTAACATACAACAACTGCTGATTCACATTATTTAGCTGATTTTTGACCAGCTGTTTGCAACCTATTCAGAACTGGTCCATGACCCACTTTTGGGTCGGCACCCACCAGTTGAGAACCACTGCCTTAAGTATAGGTGTCCCATATAACTAACTGCTGAAGTCCCATTTTGTCCATACTGTCCATGCACTTATTTCTAATTCTGATAAAAAAATGATAGTTGCAGCCTTTGGCCCCAAAAACTGAGGTCTGAAGACATTCAGATATTTATTTATTAATAGATACAGATAATATCGATTGGCAGTTGGTGGCCTTGTGGTTTAGGAAAGCGGACTAAGGTCCGCAAGGCCCCGGTTCAGTCACTCTACTGTCCCCACACACTGCTCCCTGGGCTCAGCTGGCAGCCAAAAAAAGGCAAAAAAGAAATCTGAGTCCGTGGAGACGGTTGGTGGACAACTGAATCCAAACATGTGACATATTCCATACATACCTCTGCGACCCCCCCCCTTCCTTTCAGGAGAGGAAGTGTTGGGGGACGGGGTCTGAGCAGGTAAAACATACCTTGGAATGACACCCACACAAAGACAGGTTCCCAGACCTTCTCTATTATGTTCTCTGCACACGGGGCCCCTTAAGTCTTACATGGCCCCCAGGGCAACAACAATTAGCACTGACTGAAAGGCTCATTAGCCCAGAGAGGGTCCCTTATCTGTGAGGGTGTCCATCAGTCAAAGGACAGAAGACAAACCGATGACATATTAGTGAAGATGAATGTTTCCCAAAATAAAAGTCCTCTTTACCTCTTCTTACCAATTCATGTGTAAAAACCTGTCAAAGTTGGCCATCAATCACAGGTCACTGCCGGGTCACATGACACCGGGACACTGCTCTTACCTCCAGTCTGAGTGGGACTGAGTGGGTTTGGACCAGAACACACCTGGTTTTTAAACTGGTTCTGATTTTCAAAGCCCGGGTTCCGACTGTGATTGTTGACCGTTGAGATACTCTTACAAGGCCTTGACCACTGACCCCTGACCCCTGACTCTGACCGCAGGACCACCCTCTGCTCCCCGCTCTATTGTGAGTCAAGTCAACGACACCACAGTCACCCTGGAGTGGAGTGAGCCGCTGGACCGAGGCGGTCGTATGGACCTGACCTACTCTGTCCTGTGCTCCAGCTGTAGGACCACAAGCAAGGTAAGTGGCTGGGACATGAAAGATCAGCCAGGGACGAAGACTAGGACATTGCTAGGATAGTTAGTGCTCACTGATCGAGCTGGTTCTTTCAAGAGGTTCTTGAAGACCAGCAGCACCATGGACACCACGGTCCTGGTTGTCCTTGGTTGATCATCCTTGTAGCTTGGAACAACCCATGAAAGGAACCTGGATTGTCTTGTCCCAGTGTGTGGACAGTCAGACAACGTTCCTGTGACCGTTGCAGAGATCTTTAGGCAACATAAGACTCACAATGTCTCCGTCTTCCCTTTGACATAACTGGTAGATGAGTAGACCAACCGACAAGATATGATGGGCCCAATGAGATCATCAGGTTCTCTGGTAGAAGACCATGTTGGACCAACACGTCTGTCTCCTATGCAGGGTTCGGTTACTTCCTGTTTCCCATGTGACGACAGCACCCTGTACCGTCCAATGCAACGAGGGCTGACCCAGCGTCGTGTTGTCATTCGGGGACTCCACCCTTACACCGCCTACATTTTTACCATCCAAGCACTGAATGGCGTCTCCACTTTCAGCCAATCAGAGCCAGCCTCTGACAGAGTCAACATCACCACCAGCAGAGACGGTATTACCCAGAAATCCTCGATAAACTATAAAATATAAACAGGTCATCTGTCATCTGTGACAACCTTTTACTGACTTCTGATTGGCTGTTGTCAGTTCCTGCTCCGGTGTCTGGATTAAAAAGAACCGTGTCCTCAGAGACATCCATGACTCTACAGTGGAACATCCCCGTTCTGCAGAACCAGCACAACATCCTGGACTACCAGCTGCGCTACAGCCCCAAGGTGAGTCCACGGACACGGCGTATGACGTGCAGACGCCGTTGACGGTTCCCATTGTGATGTCAGTGCTGATGTCATCATCAGGATGGTGACGAGGCGGGTCAGTGGCAGTACGTGAGCAGCAAGTCTTCTTCAGTGGTGCTGACTGGGCTGCATCAGGGGACGCAGTACCAGGTGCAGGTTCGGGCTCGATCCCAGGCTGGTTACGGATCCTTCAGCAGTGGAAGCACCTTCAGCACCCAACCTGACGGTAAGACCTCGCCCACCAGGGTTGTACTCTTCCGTAGGACAATGGTCCCTAACGGGGGACAGGTTATTTTTCCTAAATCAAAAAATCAATGTGTTGATGAAGACTCTCAGGCGTCCAGACCTTGGACAAGGTAAAGAGTTTCATCAGGCAACTGGACTTAAAGAACTGAAGGAGGTCGAGGGGTGGACTAATAATCCACGTTAATCCTCGGTGACTCACTGTCTTTTGATGCACAACCGTCTGTTCCAGCTTTCTTCTTCTTCTGTTTCTCTCTGAATCTTTGACCCTGAGATAATAAACACTTCCGAACATCTTTGTCAATCATCTTGAGATGTATGAAGAGTCGAAGACAGGGCGTAACAGAGAGAATCCCATCATTTTTCAAAATAAAGCATTGCTCGGCCCAATTCTAATTGACCCACGGACCGATGACAGTCTGCGCCCCGGGGGTTGGGCACCACTACTTGCTTGATTTATTTTGGGACCTTGTGCAGGACAACCAAGGTCCACTGTCCCGGTTTAAACACTGTGATCTTTGGGTGGAACGGACTCCCGCCCTGGGAGAAGAAGTCATATTTATCCTTTAAAGTCACTGACTGTTGGTCTGTCTGTGTCTGTGGTTCTGTGTCTGTAGGTGTGGACAGTGCTCAGCTGGTTCTCACTGCAGTCCTCGTCTCCATGGGGATCCTGCTGCTCATCGCCGCAGTGATGGTCACTGTGTACTGTTACTGGTGAGTGTGTGACCCCGAGGTCAACGCTGCATTGTTCTGTTGAGGGAAGCTGGGAGGGAGCATCCTGCACACACACACACACACACACACACACACACACACACACACACACACACACACACACACACACACACTGGGTGGGACGCACCAACTATATAAAGATGTAGAAACTCTACACTCTGAGAGAGATGGAGCGATAGAGAGATAATAACATTCCTTAGAGAGAGACTGTGTGTGTGTGTGTGTGTTTGTGTGTCTAGGGCACACCTGTCAACCTCAGGCCCGGGGGCCAAATCTGTCCCACACTTTAATTATATTTGGCCCGTGAGATCATATCAAATGTGTACCAGACTTGACTCACTAGTATACAGACCACATGTGCCAAACGCAAGGCCCAGGGGCCAATCGTGGACGCCAAGTTACCTTGAACAGTACGGCCCCCAGGAGCTTAGAAATCGTTCTCTATTGTTGACGCAGCAGAGTTTCTTAACCTGATAAATTAAAAGTTATTTTATTGCACAGCAAAGAACAATATCTGTTACCTAAGTAAATAATCAACTGCAGTACCACGTGTTACATCAAGGGCGTCAATTTCACAGTGGGACACAGTCAAAAACTAGCATGAAGTCACAGGTCAGACTAAATATTTATTGCATAAACAATGTTTTTTGCCTTCATCTGTAGTCGTTCAAGAACCTATTATTGTATTAATTAGGGATAGGTATTATTAGGGATAATAACATTTACCGATACCGATATTGCACCAACACTTCATTTCCGATACTGATATGAACCGATACCAATATATGCAGGTGATTTCCCCTGAATTATTGTGATACCAGACTAAAGTCATTCTATTAATAACTGTGTACAACATAAACACACTACTACAATATAAGTTATGGAAAAATAACACGTTTATTTACGTACCATTTTGTCTGAAACAGTCCTATGATTTGTCCAGTGTTGGACAGAAGAACTTTCATTATAAACTTTCATTATAAACATTTTTTATTTACTGTAGCGTCAATCGTTACTGTCCCTTTAAGATGACATCATTAATCACGTGCCGGTCAAAGTGTCAGTAGCTCTGACTCAGTACCCCATGAGGAAGTCCAGCGTATTTGCCGAGACAACGGCTTTGCAGCATCTGATTTTGAATATCGGTGAAAAAAAAACGATACCGATATGCTCTGATATTAAAAAAGGTTGCTGATACCGACCCGATAATATCGGTGGAAAATAAACAAAACGAGAAAAACTATAAAAAAGACAAGACGACGATCTTTATAAGGCCTATCATATATGATATGATTTTACGGGCCAAATATAAATACACTGCGCGCCAGAATTGGCCCCCGGGCCTGAGTTTGATTCCTATGTGTTATATAGATTGATAGAACTTTATTTAATCCCTCTGTGAATCCTTGGGGATCATTTTGGGGAATTATGTATCAATACGTTATGAAGTGGTTACAGAGACACAGTCTTCCACTGACAACAGGCCATTGAAGGGGACAGTGTTGTTGACATGGACCTGTGAGGTCTGACAGGATTGGTTGTATGAGTGGTGCGTCCTAATTGGTGTTTTTTTTGTTGTTGTTCTGTGAAAAAAGATTTCCATTAAAAAGGAACTGGAATGTCCACAGATACGGAGACAGAATAGGACCAGATCCTAATTTCTCATCTGGTTCTAATATTAACCTTTGGTTGTTCCAGATTAAATGTTTACGCAAAACTAAGGTTTGTTTCCACACAAAAGAATTCTGCAGGAGAGACAGGGAGATCGGGAGAGAAGGGGGGACGGGAACGAGTGACGTCAGTTTTTCAGTAAATATTAACTTTGGCCGTAACTTTGTCCCACTTTTTATATTTGGCCCAGTGTGTTTCAGGAATCAGGAATCCTGAGGATAATTTGCAAAAATAACCAACCATCATCTAAGCTTTCAAACATTCTCTCCCTCTCTGTCTCACCCTGTCTCCCCTCCCCTCCGTGCCTGTCTCTCTCTCTCTCTCTCAGCCGGAGGAGGCCTCGGTCCAACATCAGTGATAAAGGTGGACACTTCCCGATGGGACAGAGTGAGTTTTGGTGTTTGATTTGTACAGATGTCACCAATGGTTAGCAAGACCATGACGATGATGATGATGATGGTGAAACTCATGACCTCATCTCCATTCCCAGCGATGAAGGTTTACATCGACCCATTCACCTACGAAGATCCCAACGAGGCAGTGAGGGAGTTCGCCAAGGAGATCGAAGCGTCGTTCGTGAAGATCGAGGAAGTGATCGGAGCAGGTAAACGCTTAACGCTGAAACACTGTTGACGTGTGTGACGTTGGTTCGGAACTCCAGGGCTCCCAAGGCTGATGTGGTGATTGATACCCACGCAACCCATTATCAGATAAAGAAAAGTGGACGTTTGTAGCCAAAAAACTACAAAATCTTCCTCTTCTTTTCCTTTCGGCTTATCCCATTTTTCAGGGGTTGCCACAGCGAGTCAACAATTTCCATCTCAACCTGTCCTCCGCATTCTCTCATGTCTCACAACTGTCCTGTAAACCTTTCCCTTCCAAATAACTACAAAATAAAATACTAAAATGCTAGTTAAGAAGTGTTGAGACCTAAAAGTTTGGGAAAATAAAGCTCAGTCAGACTCAAAAAGCACAGTAGCTGCATCGGACTATTTTCAGAAAGGAAAATATTCTGGACATTCAGACTGTACTTGTACGGCAAGGACTTTGAGCCTTATTTTTTGCCACAGAGACGGTTTGCACAGCACACGTCCAGTTTTTTCCTCTTCTCCTTCCTGTTCCCGCTGCTGGAATGAACAAACGTTTTCTTGAACCTCTGACACCTTCACAATTAGAGGAACCTTTGATTTCCCTTCATCAGGAAGAGCCGGCGTTCACACTCCACACACACACACACACTCACACACACACACACCCCGGCTTGATTAAAGGCCTGTGTGTGTGGCTGCTGTTACAGTAGTTGCCTCTGTTCAGGACATTAGTGAAGTGAGGCTGGATATCTGTTACCACCCAAGACAAAGGTGTGAGGTTTTTCCACCGCCAGCTCACAGACACGTCAACGTGTCGGCATGAGCCAATGAGCCCCTTAAGGAACCTGACACCTGTCTGGGTTCCAGACCCCGTTCTGGGCTTGTTGTTCGGCATCATCAAAACTGGCTGCGATTGGCTGTTTGTGACCTCATCTGTCATTCTGAATGTGGAGTCCCTCAGGGTTCCAGCTTTGGCCCCTTTACATTCTTCCTATCACATTGTCTTTTGACATCAGCAGAGCTTCAGTAATGTGAAGATGATACATCTGTCGTATCCCTTTATATGTTCTACCCTGTTGACATCGCAAGAGAAAACAATAGTGACGTGTTCTTACGGAGGGTTCGATTTAGGTAAAGTTTTACGTTGTTTTCTCTTGTATTTAAGGCAGTGGTCTCCAAACTTTTTTGCACCACAGATCAGTTAAATGTTGAGGTATTTTGGATTAATCCAATCAGATCAAAGTATCAGAAGATCATGACATTTTCTTAATTCTCTTAATCTAACAATCCACATTAATCCACATTCAGGATCAGGAGCGTCCTCGTAACATTGTCCTGTCTTTTAATGTCCCACCCACAGGCCTGGTTGGTGGAAATGGGACACAGTCCAATGGTGACCACTGCTACTGTTCTGTAGTTAGCTTTCAATCATGAATACATATGTTCTTGCTTCATAGTAGCGATAGCCTAGTGGTTAAGAAAGTGGCCCCTTTGTTCACAAGGCTTCAGGTTGAAATCCACCAGTTGTCCCTGGGACCAGGTGATGAAGAAGAAGAGAAAGATGAATGAATCAATGTTTTCCTGTCCAGGGGAGTTTGGTGAGGTCTGTCGTGGACGTCTCAGGGTTCCGGGCAGGAAGGAAAACTATGTGGCCATCAAGACTTTAAAGGGTGGATACACGGAGAAGCAGAGGCGGGACTTCCTGTCTGAGGCTTCCATCATGGGCCAGTTCCAGCACCCCAACATCATCCACCTGGAGGGAGTCATCACCACGTCCTGTCCTGTCATGATACTCACCGAATTCATGGAGAACGGCGCCCTCGACAGCTTTCTGAGGGTAAGACGAGCAACAGTTCAGGCCTTCCAAAACGAATAAGCAGCAAATTGACTGCCACCTGTCTGTCTCACTCTGTCTGTCTCACCCCACAGATGAATGACGGTCAGTTCACCACCATCCAGTTGGTGGGGATGTTGCGTGGCATCGCCGCTGGTATGAAGTACCTGTCCGACATGAGCTTCGTCCATCGAGACTTGGCCGCTCGGAACATTCTGGTCAACTCCAACCTGGTCTGTAAGGTGAGTCCATCTGATGATCTGCCTCAATGTTCTTCCTTGTCTCTCTGTGGAACCAGTGCGTCTCCTAACACGTGTCTGACTTCAGGTTTCAGATTTTGGTCTCAGCCGCTTTTTGACGGAAAACTCTTCAGATCCAACGTACACCAGCTCACTGGTAAGGACGGCGGAAATTATTCCTCACGGAAATGATTTCTGAATCAATAAATCATTTTAGGATGCCAAAATAAGAGTCTTTTTCCTTGAGAAAACTTTCGCTGCACCTTTTCCAGGGTGGTAAAATTCCTATTCGATGGACGGCTCCTGAAGCCATCGCCTACAGGTGAGTGCGGACCCTCCAGCTGTGCTCATCTACTCTGGTCTAGAAGGTTCTCCTAACCTTAACTTTATATCATGACAGGAAGTTCACGTCGGCCAGTGACGCCTGGAGTTACGGCATCGTGATGTGGGAGGTGATGTCATACGGAGAAAGGCCGTACTGGGACATGAGCAACCAGGACGTAAGGACAAACACTAACACCGCGTGGACGTCTGCTGAGGGACAACTGAAAATAATCGTTTTACCTTCCTCTCAGGTCATTAACGCCATCGAGCAGGATTATAGGCTACCGCCGCCACCGGAGTGTCCCGCCTCCCTGCACTCACTCATGCTGGACTGCTGGCAGAAGGAACGAGCCAATCGGCCGAGGTTCTGCGACGTGGTGGCTTCGCTGGACAGGCTGATACGGAACCCGGCCTCGCTGAAAGTGACGCACCCAGAGGGTCCGAGGTGGGTGGAGTTGTTGGGCCTTGTCACGGAGCGAGGGGAAAAAAAAAAGGGAGCTTTGATTGGCAGCTGTGGAATTCCATTCTTCCCCCAGCTGGGGACTCCAGAGTTCAGAGATGAGTGAGAGTGGGGGTGCGGGAGGGTGGAGGGGGTGGAGGGGCAGGGAGCTCTGTGAATGACAGCTGTTTACACAAAGCAGGGTTGTTTACACGAGCAGGTGCAGATCAGGTCACATTCCTGGATGAAAGTCTTCCTTCACTCGGCTGAAACCACTAACTAACCACAAGCTTAGATCCAGGACGGGGACAATGGGACAGAACTGAGAACTCAGATTCCTTAGATTGACTGAAACCAGGGGAGTCCAGAAGTCAGCCTGGACACACAAGGGCCACAGTGGTTCTAAAAATATGGCATCCAGTCCAGTTGGGGGACTTAGGTCCCTCAACACTGGCCCTGGCTGAACTGAAGTTTGGAGGGACAACTTATTTGTCTTATCACGTTAACATAATATAATTATGTTAATATTGTAGGACGAGGTGGTCGAGTGATGGACTGCTAATCCCTTGCACACGTCAGTTCGAATCCCGTTCTTGCCGAAAGGCACTCATTTCACTGTTGATTTTATAGTCTTGCGGTCAATTCCAAATTTTGGGGCAGTTGGTGGCCTAGTGGCTAAGGAAATGGACTTGGGTCCGCAGGGCCCCTGGTTTGAACCCCCCTACCGGGCATACCCCACTGAGGTTCCCTGAGCATCCCCACACACTGCTCCCCAGGTGCTGGCTCAGTGGTGACGTAGCTATTCCCCGGAGGGAAATAACAATAGTAATAATGGTAATTGTCTATATGTTTAGGGGTTTAGCTCCTTCCAGTGGACCGTCCACCTGGAGGAAGGTTGACATGTGGCTGAAACGAGGTGGTGGGAGGGACCCTGACGGTCCAATCCCTGATTGACTACTGACCGCGGTGACTACTGAAACAGATGGATGAATGAAATTTGTAGAGTAGCAGTCTCCACCACTGCCACCCAAATCCCATTGCTCCATACCGTCAGCCTCCCTGTGGGTGGCGCTATGGTCAGAGCAGCTCAGTGGCAACCTAACAGCTGGATTAGAACCTTGAAAAACCATGGAAGAACAGTCAACTTTCTGTCCACCTCAGTCCAATCTCATTAATTCCACTCCTGGGCTGTCTTTCAGTTCATCCCAGCCTCTGTTGGACCAGCGTGTCCCTCCACCTCTGTCTGCCTGTGGGTCTGTCTCCGAGTGGCTCAGGGCCATAAAAATGGAACGATACGAGCTGAGTTTCCTTCAGGCCGGATTCACGAGCCTGGACATCGTCTCCCAGCTCGCCACTGAGTAAGTAGATGTCACGCACGCCGTCAGCGCCATGTGAATCTCATGTACATGTTGAAATGTTTCAGATGGAAAATAAAAACGTCAGTTTTGTGATGAATCTCATGGCCGTCCACAGTTGGTCCAGAATTAATGGAAAATTCAACCCAAATGTTTTAAATCAGCTTTACAGTAAATGTCCTCCAGGTTCCCTGTCCCCCCTCTACATCATGGCTCACCTTTCAATCCTTCGGTACATCGCAAGTTTTTCTGTGTTCCGACCTTGCAAGATTTTTTTATAATATCGCAATAGTTCATTGTAAATTCCAATATGTCCTCTATGTTCAGCTAAAAAGACATTTTGCAAAAGATTTACCGGGTTTATCCAACAAAAAAAATGTACGTATGAGTAAACAAGATTTGGGTTGGGAAATCTAAGACGCCCCCGTCATACGTACACACAATAATCCTACATCTTCACTCTGATTGGCTCAGAGACAATTGCAGTGTCTCTCATCATCTCCCCTTGATTGACGGACATCACTTCGCTCTAATCTGCGTAACATTTACTTGTCCTGTCTTATATTTCCATTCCTGGGTGGTACAGTCAAGGAAGGGGTGGTAGGGTTTCTTCTTCTTCGTCTTGTCCCTCTCTCAGGGGTTGCCACAGTGAGTCAACATTTCCCTAGTCCCCCTGTCCACTGTGTCCTCAACTCTAATTCCAACTACCTCCATGTCCTCCGTCACAGCATCCATCAATCTCCTCTTTGTCTCCTACCTGGTAGCTGCAACTCCAGGATCATTCTTCTACCAACGCGTATCCACTGTCCCTCCTCTGAACATGTCCAAACCATCTCAGTCTGTCTTCTCTAGCTTTTTCTGTGTTGTCCCTCTAATCACCTCATTCCAGGGTGTCTGATGAATATATAGGGACAATAATAGGGAGAATTATCTTGACTCTTGGGTGAGAGGTGAAACTTCTTCAAGAAACCTTCTGTGTCCAGCTGCTCTCAGCGGAACTATTTCTCGGTCTCTTTCCTCCACCTGTCTCTTATACACATCTTTTATTCTGTCTTTGAAACATTAAAAC